>JAOYMO020441302.1:0-19772 GCA_025802455.2 Iodosphaeria phyllophila | reverse complement strand
TTATGATAAGGATTCGCCCATTCCTCTTGTTCTCTTATTGGTGGTTACCCGGGGAAGATAGGCTGAAAAATCGTTCAGCGGTACGAAATGGAAGCATATGTGCCGGCGTTCATCCAGCCCATAATGCTCATCATTGCTTTTCGTCGCTCATTCTCAGATGAGCGTCGTAATGATAAACGTATATAGCCTGGAACGGTTGCACCAAGAGGTTTACGACCGATCCGTGAGCTCATCATGCGTCAGATGGACGACATCATGCACAATGGCGGCAGATTGCACGTATTTCAAGGGTAAGCAAAAGTAAAAGGTAAGTCTTCTGACATGGGGAGTTCTGCGCGGGTCATGACTCGATGGCCTGATTTATCGCGCTTCTAAACAAATATGCTGAGGACATAGAAATTATAGCAGACTCGCATGTGTGTGCATTGCTACTGGTAAATAAAACTGAATCAAAACTTGAATCTATAAGTTATACGATAATAAATAACATGTATCAAAAGATTCTAATCGCGTGGCGCGGTCTATCTCGACTCATGGAGAACTTGAAACATCATAGAGCCGTATGAGATTTGAACGAAGCCAGCAAAACCTGCAATAAGTTGCCTTCAGATAAAGGTTGGACCAGACATCCTCCCCACCTAAACTTTTCACCGGGATGGTGAGGATAGGGTTCAGGCCCAATTCGGCCAATTGCAACTTTCGCCAGCTTCATCCAATTTTCATACGGTTCGATTACTGTGTATGTTGTAATTCGAATAAATTACTGCTGAGTTTCCTGCTTGCATAACCGTCATTTGGTGTGGCCAACCAACAATTATTCAGCCTTGAAACCGGGCATTTCGGTGGGAAATAGCAGGGTGAAACTTGATTTGGACCTGACTGTACCTCCGTCTGTCCTAAAGTTTGTTCCAAAATGCACTTTTAAATTCGAGCATCTTTCAATTGCCGCAGTGGGCTGGCAGGTTTGGAAGGACATCACGGCATTCGCAAGGCGGTATTCGGGAGCCTAGCCATAGAAAACACCCTACAGAGATTTATTTAAAAAACGTCAAAATACCTGAATACCTGCTACCGAAAGCTTGCTTATCCTCCAGTATCGTTTTCCAGACTGGCTTTGTTTTCGTGTAGTTGCTGACCCTCCATACGGCGCTTGTTGAAAGGTGCGCAAAGGTGTGGTTTTGGAACAAACGTTAGGACAGACGGAGGGATGTCTTCGGGACACTCCAATGTGTGTGTCCCAAGGTCTATCCGCAGCCTGGGGATATGACACTATTATTCCTGGTGAATACAAGAACGGCAAGGATATGAAACTGAATACTGTACAAATCTTACGTCCTCATCTATCGTACAGGGCTTCATCACAGGAAACGTGAAAGAAGTTGATACCGTCACTCGGGTACGGTACCAGTCGGGAAGGTGGCACTTTGTAGTACGAGTAAAGACTGGAAGCCGCAAAATGTAGTAGAATTGTGGCTCTCGTGTTGTGGGTCAGCGCTTAAGAAAAGCTTGCATCACCGTACGCCAATTTCATGCACCCAGCACCACTTCTTTGCTTGTACGTGTCATACAACAGGCGGCTTTATCTTACTGTAAGAATTCGCCTGTCTAACGACTTAACAGGCCGCCTTTACAACAAAGCCGTTTGGTTCATATGATAACGGTTTCAATGAGAACACCAGGGTACGCCTTATTGCACCACGTTCGGATGCCCAAGGCCCGAACGCTGCAAGAAACTGGACAACTATGATACAAACAATACGAGGCTATCCAGGGTAGTTACACGTCATTATAGATGTGTTACCAGTAACTTGTTCTTGATGCCCCGGAATTCAGGTCTGTGCAGCGCACCCCGAGACATCCTATGGTCAACCAAAAGCAACTTAGATACTTTCATTAGAAACTGATGTCCGTCAACAAATACTGGAAGCTGGAGGATAATTATCAGTCACGAACAATCAAGCTGAAACATAACAGAGCTGCTTCCTCTGCTTTGGTTCGAACAAAGTCGTCAATTAATCTGCTCCTGTGCGTGTATTTTATGACCAGAAACGGGCAGCTCTGACCCAAAACCTAACCTCAGTAACCTGGCAGTCCCATGAGCAATCTAGGATTTCATCACTTACCCTCGACTGTCCTAATGACCACATGCTTCAACACTCTGTCAACCAAATCTTGTAGGTGCTTCATCGGCACGGTAAGGATGTGAATCCTAGAACATGCCTCAGAACCCACTTTCTGGCGGGTGTTTAAACCCGTCCGGTCGGGCGCCTAGGGCTCTGAACCCTCCTAGAAAGTAGACAACATCAGACAATTGAGACCATCTAGGATTCGCAAGAGTCGGGCTCTGCGGCTTTCCGCTTGCAGTGTAGCAGTGGGCAATTGAAAGCGCACTGTTATCTTTGTTTGGCTGGATCTAATCAAATTCATGGCCGGCCAAAACGACACGGAGATCTAAGAACACGAGTCCTAATCTTTTGTTCAGATCTGTCATTACCCCATCTCAAATACTTGTCAGTTTAGGTTGTCCCGAGTTTGACCCAAATACCATGGCCTTTCTTCAGGTCAGTGGTGGGACAACGGATGCCCATCCGTATTATCATGCTTCCGACAGGCAAACACAAACCTTTCATCGATGTCAGCACATTTGGAGACATGGGCTCTTTCATCTTGCCATGTTTTATCACTATCCCACTGGGTAGAGTACGAGACCAAGGTGATACTCAGCCCGTTGTATTTCACTGGATGTAAACTGATACCTGCAAGGCATTACAGATATCCACCAGCCACAACGCAGTTCCTATCATCTATTTAGCAGAAAACGGAGACCCTGCAGCCTCACTTAGCAAGACTGTCTCACGTGTGCAATCCTCGTTTCCTAGCTTGTGAAGAAGGTAGTAATAATGCCAGGCCTTAAAAGCTCTATTTCTATTCCTTGCCAGGGCCTCATCCTGTATCTACTGGTTCGACAGCCCTGTCATCTACGCGGACAGTATTCCGTTAAGCATTGATGACAAAATCCAAGTATCAGTATCCGCAGCAGTCCGTAATTAGAAAGAGAGACGAATATTGTAACCGAACACCACCCTAATCTTCCTTCCTGGTGCCGTAGGTCGCCGCCTCCTCTTCACAACAGCCTCCTGACGCCTTGTTGTCGAGTAACGCTGCAAAAGTTAATTGGAAAACCCTTCCCAATCCTCCCTGGAAGCGTCTCAAAAACCCCCAACGCACAATTGTACCAGGAGCCGAATAGAACGTATGACCCGATCGCGAGTTCAAAGGTTTTGCCAGTCCTATTTGCGGCAACAACAGTCCCGCTCAACTGAGATCCCAAGCAATTGGTAGCTGTCATTTAGAACGGTCGTATTCATTCCTGTGAGCCGGCAGACTCATCATCAGACGGCGAATCAGGAATACTGGCGGTAAAGACGTGTCGACTCCAGTAACCTTCTTGAGGCTTGACCTCAACTTTCTGGTTGGGGGGAATCATTTCGTGTTTGAGATCCCAACCTAGGCGGGTGCAGAGTTCAGCAACGACGACATCGCAATCTCCGAGTAGATCAATGTCAAAGTTGACATGATTGACGGAGGTGCGAGAGATGTAAATCTGCGGCACGTGGGCCGGCAGGAAGGGCACTACTTCCGAGACGGGCGCTACTTTGAGCGAGGTGCCAATAACAATCACCAAGTCTACCTCATACCGATCCTTTTTTATAAGTCGGTCGTTGAAGGCGGCGGGCAGCGGCTCACCAAAAAAGGTGATATCGGGCTTCATAATGCCAGCCGCCGGATTGTCGTAATCGTCATCCCCGCTCTCTTTCGAGACACTTCGTGACTTACGGGATGACGTTGATCTCCTGGCGTTTCTCCTGCGCTTGAGCTTCCCGCTGGCGCGCAAGTTGCTGATGCACTTGGCGCAACGAGGGATCTTGCCGGCTTTGATGTCAGGGAATATAGTTTCGCCTTGTACCTTATGTCTGCACTCCTGGCATGTAGCCGTGGCGAAAGAGCCATGGCACTGAATCAGCTTTTCAGGCTTAACACCGGCGTGTGATTCAAGATTGTCGATATTTTGGGAGTAATTTGTAAGCAGTTTATTCCGCCTCTGTAACTCGGCAATGAAGGCATGAGTTGGAGTGAACCGCTTCTGATCTGGGATAATGCCCTTTGCGACGGAAAAGAAAATCTCAGGATTGTCGCGGAAAACATGGATGTCGAAGACCTCCTGTGGATCGTTGACGGCCAACCCTTGCTTTGCGAGCTGGTCATAGAGACCTGTGTCCTTGGATCGGAAATC
Source organism: Iodosphaeria phyllophila (assembly GCA_025802455.2). Classification (NCBI taxonomy): domain Eukaryota; kingdom Fungi; phylum Ascomycota; class Sordariomycetes; order Amphisphaeriales; family Iodosphaeriaceae; genus Iodosphaeria; species Iodosphaeria phyllophila. The sequence continues at coordinate 15,478 of JAOYMO020441302.1, read as the reverse complement.
CGGAATGCCCAGTGACGTGGAGATGCCAGCACCCGTAATGACAACGATATTTTTGGATTGCTGAATAAGAGAACAGACATCGTCAACCGAGTTGTACTTCATCAATTTGGCGCGCTTGCGAAGCTCGCGGGTTAGAGCCAGCAGTAACAGTCCGTAGTACTCGTGATCCTCCCGGCCCTCCAAAAAAGCCGGTGGCTTAATGCCGAAGGCCGTGAGGAGCTTCTTCGCCGTGATGCGTCCTGACTCAACGAAGTAATTGCAAAACGTTTCAGGTCCCATGCTACGCAGGCTATAGCGATATTTCATCGCTTCACTGGGTGTGCATGCATTAATTCCTGCGATTTGTATCAGTAAAGGAACACGGTTGGTCAGTTGCGGGGTGGGAGTTTACCGTCAGTGTCACTGAGAAACCCATCTTCAGTGAGATCCTCAATCATATCTTCAAAAATGGACTCAGTCTCCCACGACTCATCCAAGTCGTTGCATCGCTGTTCCAGTTCATTCATTTCTTCTTCATCCTCTTCTTCTTCATCCTCTTCTTCTTCCTCCTGCTCCTCTTGTTTCACTTTTCCTTTCGCCCTGTTTGACTTTTGAGCCTTTAACTTGCTTGTGTTTGCGAGCTTGACCTCAATTTCGTCTGCTTGTGATTGACGGATGACGAGTTTCGGACTTTGGGGTTGAGGTTGCTTCGCCGAATCCATTTTCAACCTGCTTGAACGACGTCTGGATCCTGCCATAATGAATTCTAACTGGAAAGAAAAAGGTCGTTGAATGGAAATCAAATGGAGACTTGTGGCGCTGCCAAACTGTGTGCTGCGTGAAAGCAGAACTAGAATGCTTGTGTTTGCTGTTATCTATGTTGATGTGGTTGCGTGTTGGACTGTGTAATCAAAGTGAAAGTTGAAGGTCTAAGTTGCATGCTGCGGGATTGGGTCGAGCGACATTAAACTAGGATGCGGGCGTTGTGGACTGTGAGTACCTCCTAGCCTATTACTAGTAAACAAGTAAAATTGTCTACACCGGACGTGGCTTGGACCCTAAGCGCGAATCGTGGCGCGTCTGCTAGCGAGACTATAGAAAAGCTACTCGATGGCTAGAAAGAGAGAAACAATTACCCAATGCAAAACGTTGGCGGGCAGATAAGTTGACCGCAATCGCAGCAAGAACTTAAATTGAAAGTGCAGCTTAAAAGCGTCGCCATTTAGGAATGACGAAGTGTTGCAAGGTCGGGCACGGAGACTTTTAAAAGTAATCACCTGTATATATACTCCTAACGGGGGTTGTGGGTTTGATTAGTCTTGGCAGAAAATGTGATTTGCCTGCCCTCCGAAGTGACGATGAAAGCGGGAAAGTCCAGAGAGCTGCTCCAAGGCTGGCCGAGTGAAAAATGACGTTGAATAAGACTGGGGCTTCCGGAACCCTAAACAAGAAATGATTGACCCATGTTTCAATGAGGCTGGCAGGGCATGAGGGCACCAAGTTGTCACTGAAACTTAACTGGACCAGAGGCGGTGATAATAAGGTGAGAGGATTTTAGAGGTTGAAAGGCCAAATAAGTATCCAAACCCTGATTGGTGGTGCTAGGAATTCATGGGTACTTTGTTGGAAGGATGTGTTTTACCGCTATACCAAGGAAACGGTAGAGCAGCCCGCAGAGTTAGCAGTGCAGCTTTTACCATCCAAATGAGGCAGTTCTAGCGATTCATTTTGGAGGGAGTCACGCTGATAAATTTTGCCAGTAATGCGTTGTTGAACGAGCATTATCATAGGTTAGCGCCATATAATCACTCCGACATCAGGACTGACTTATCAATGAAAAGCGTGGGCATGAGGATTTCAAGCAGCCACCGAGTGCGGTACGGTATTACCGGTATACATGATTGTTATGAGATGGGCACAACACATACGTTGTTGTCATACGCTAACGTTAAATTTCGTGGAACGCAGATAAGAATTCTAATTGAAGAGTTGGGTATCTATCTCCCAAGCTCCTGGGAAGTAATCACGATGTCTTCTAGGAGTGGTTAGATGCATGATGGCCATGACATGGCTTGACCGAGACCCACCATGCCACGATGGCGTGCGGATGGCAAATCATTTAGCTTCTGCGATGCACAACTGAAGTCGAGCTGACACATACTCTTTCCAGATGGCGAAATGCAATCTCTATTCGTATTTTTTCGACTGGGGCGGGAACCAGGAGTAAAGATTATGACAATTGGAGAACATGGGGTCCTCTATGCCAAAGCCTACCGATCTGCCTCTTATATTTTCCAGGGGCTTCTAGGACCATTTATAGTCGGCTCCATAGCAAGCACGCAAGACGTCAATTTCAAAGAAGCCAGACACCTTGAGAAAGACTTAACTATCAGGGATACGAAGTAGAATCGCTAGTGATTGCTGGCTTCGAAGTGGAGTGGTTAGCTCGCGTACCGTGCTATCATGGCATCCCGAGACAGCGTGCAGGGATAGCACGCACAGTCTATCGCCACGCGCGGCGTGTCGCTCCTCGTGAGATCCTTCGTCTGCTGCTTACCGAGCTAGCCTATCTGTCTCTTCTCCGTGAATAGTTGTCCCCTCATTGATTAATACTTTCGATTTCGTCTTCTATAGCTTCAGTTGAAATCGCCTGATTGCTCCTCTCATGTGATTTCTGGCAAAAGCGTAAGTAAATCTTACGCCCAGGGGCCCAGATACACAGGCAGTTTTTCAATTACTGCGGCAATACTGCATCTAAGTTACTGTGCTCCATAACCGTAACTACCCCTCAAGATATTTACGATTCCTCGCGGTAAGCGCGTAAACCGCAATGAACCGGACACGATATTCCTTGACAGGCCGTCACAAATTTTACGCTTGCAGACTACACGAAATTGTAGAGTATTGTTTGGGTAGGTATTTGTTCAGGTACTGTAACCCGTGGGGTGTTATTCTTGTGGCGAGGTTCACGCAAGGGCCAATGACCTCGCCGCAAGAAGACTCCACGAGAAAACAGAAATTCTCTGCTTTACCGGCGAGCCTCTTGGCTCCAGCGCTCATCGGGCAAGCTGGTGATAAACCCCGTGTCTTGAGCCACTGTTCGGGGGACCCGATCCGGCTAGTCGTGATATGTGATGCGAGCGAGAGGGACTGCTGAGCCATGGAAACCTTCCTTTTTGACTCTGGCACCTGCGATTAACATGCTGGACCCTGACGTTTGTGTTCGGGAAAAGGGAAGGTGTGAAGACCCCATTATAGTATGGGTACAGTGTCCGTAGCCTGTTGCTACCGCCCTCCGACAGCGGGCATCTCTGCTGCGATGCGACTGGGTCGGTCATGGGCAAAGTCATCGATCGCACACCGCCGGTAGATTATCGACGGCGCATCGCTGGTTTCATCTCCAGAAAACGATCTTCCTATTTTGACACGTCTCCAAATGATGGAGGAGGGTCCGCTGTCCCCGGCAAGTATTCCTAGCTGCTACCGAAGAGAATTCTTCGGAAATTTGGGAAGATGAAAGCTTGTCCACTTGACCGTGAAGAAGATGCCATCACCGCTCGGTGTACCAACGAGTTGTCGATAGCCTGTTCGGCGCCACTCTAGCAAGAATGATATCAGGCACTCTTTCGATATGGCGGCGCGGTTACTCGCCATGTCTCTGTAAATGCAAGGCCGAAGCGAGTCAATTCTAACAGTATGAGAACAGCTAAGAACAAAAGAAAGATGCATCTATCAATAAGCTAGACGCAGCTAGGACTATGCACCCTACTTTGATCAAACCAGTCCCCGGGTGTTTGCCTAAGACCATGAACACTTTAATCTGAGAGCAAGAGCTGACAGGGCTCGAAACTACAGCTGTTCAACTCCCATAGGATGCAAGGCCAGTTATAATTCAGAGGCGGATCTCTATCGTAATCGGAAACTGGATCAAGATGATGGATTAGTCAGACAGCTCCACGGCCCTAGTCTTGCTGGTAATACATGAATGGAGCTATACTATGGATGGGTCTGTCTATCGGATAGACGTAATAGACATCAAGGCAAGAGCGAAACGAATTGCAATTGCGATAACTAGTTATGATGTTGTGATGATGATCAAGATGAAGAGGCACGCTTCGGTGTGCCCACCACAGCGTGCATCTTCCAGCTAGCTACTGTACAGACCTGTATCCACATATACAGTAATACTCTATAGCAGCCCCGAAAACGCGCTTTGACGCCTCCTATGTCCCAGAGCCCTCCTCACAAGCGAATACTTGCAAAGCCAGGTGTATATTGCCATTGACCAACAATCCGCAAGCCGCAGCAGCCATTAAGAAGGAACGCCTACCAGAATGCGGCAAACTTGCCTCTGTACGCCTAACCAAGTGTCCAGAGAGAAAACCCAGCGTCATGTTGGTGAGGAAGAGATCAGGCTATGATTCTTCTCCCAAACCATATATTACTGGCTCCCCTTTCCCTTTCCCTTTCCTCTCCTGTGAATTGAACAAACCATCAACATGATAGCATCTTCAGGGAACGACCAATTAGTTCTCACCTAAACCAACCAAGCAGCCCGAAACCACAACAGGAACAACAGCACATCACACACGCAAACGTCACTCACCCCATCACATCAGCGAATATGAATACAATAAAAATTGAAGGTCCACTATATACAGCATTAACTCAATTTCGTTTTCTCTGTCAACTTTCATTTTTCAATAGTCGTAGCAGTAGCACCAGGGAGGTCGTCCCAACCCCCCTTTGCTGTTCTGATGATGAATGATGATCCCCTTTCCTCCGTTCTTTCCCCCCCCTTCGCCCCAGAAATTCCTGTATTATTGCATTTCATCCCTTGAAAAAAGAAAAAACCCCGAGCGCCATGCTTTAGAATCCCTTATTGACCCGACCGTGGATTTTCTCTTTCCACCACGATGGGACCGACCAGCCATTTTTTGCCATCAAGATGCGGAACGCCGTGCATGCGGGGGTTGGGGTATTCTCAAGTGTGGGACGGCGGATGATGAAGAAGGATCGGCAATCTCCTCGGGTTCCTCAGTGAAGGTCTCGGTCGTGGCGGGTAGGTGCGTTCCATCGCCACTGTTATTATTGCTACCATTGCCATTGGCAAGTGGGGAAGGCGATGGTCTCGGGAAGCCGGCGAAGTCGCGATCTCCAGGAGGTCGCTCAACAGGTGACCAGCCCGCTGCCACGCTACCCGCGATGATGCCGGCCATGACGGTGGGGGCGCCCAGAGCGGAGTTGGAGCGGGAGCGCATAGAACGAGATCTGGCGCGGGAGTCGGGGGTCGGGGTGATGGAGCCGGTACTATCCTCACGGGTCGGAGTCTGGGGCACGCGCATAGAGTTGGAGCGTGAATGGGAGGGACTGCGGGCTTGTTTGAGGGCTTCCTTGGGATTTTTCATGGCGAACTTCAAATTATTAAGTCGACCTCCCTTGACTCTCTTCAGGAAGGCAAGTTCGTCTCTGATGTCGGCGAGCGGGGTGGGATAATAGTGGACGCGTTCCTCGTCGTAGACGGTGACACCGGGGGCGTTGGAGCGATTTCTCTTGAGGAATTTGGGTATCAAAGCGGCACAGAATCTATCGGGAATGAGACGGATGAGGAAACCAACAAGAATGGAGATGGCGCCAAATCCAATGGCCCATCCCCATTGTGCGCCCGTTTGCGAATCTCCATAGCGAGCGTTTGGCGGACCATAGATATTAAACGCAGCTCCACCGAAGATAACGATGAGAACTTGAGCGCCACACATGAGAAGGTTGATGCCGATGAAGAATAAGTTCTTTGTTAGACCTTCAAAGATATTGAATTTGTTGTCGAGACGGCGATTGCTGAGGGAAATGTTAGCCAAAGTCTGGAAAAAATAGTAATAATTTGGATTTACGGGTAAATCGTGGTGTCATCAGACTAAACTTACTTCCACTGATTGAATATCTGCATCCACACAAAGGTATTGAACACAAGAGTTTGACCCGGTTCTTTCTCGTAGCCGAAAACAGACTTCATGCCGAAGTACAGGAGCAACGTGATGAAGAGCTGGTAAATAGCCTGGCCGATGATCATCTTCCACATGGTGACGGAAATGATGCTGGCCGTTCTTGGCTCAGGCTTCCTGTCCAGCACGCTATCCTGAGGCGGATCAGTGGCAAGGGCCAGAGCCGCAAGCGTGTCCATGATCAAGTTAACCCATAGGAGCTGAACAGCCGTCAGCACGGAGCTCTCCTCAGGGTCAGCTACCGCCGTGATGAAGGTCAGCAGAACAGCAGTAATGTTGACGGTCAGCTGAAACTGGAGGAACCGCTTGACTGCGTCATTGACGGCGCGTCCCCACTTGAGGGCCTGGACAATACTCTTGAAGTTGTCGTCCATGAGAATGATGGCGGATGCCTCTTTGGCGACTTCGGTCCCGGCGATGCCCATAGAAAACCCAACATCCGCAAGACTGAGGGCGGGAGCATCGTTGGTTCCATCTCCCGTAACCGCGACAATCTGGCCCATGTCCTTCAGTCTCCGCACAAGGATTCGCTTGTCTTCAGGGCTCGATCGAGCCAAAACCTGGAGACGAGGGATGATGGCCACCTGCTGTTGCTGGGACAGATTTCGGAACTCGGGACCTTCCATGATGACCCCGTCTTCTTGAAGAATGCCGCACTCTTTGGCGATGGCCTGAGCTGTGAGCTTGTTGTCGCCCGTGACCATACGGACAACCACACCGGCCTTCTGACAATCTCGAACTGCCAAAGCCACGCCGTCACGGAGAGGATCCTGAATTCCCACGATGCTAACAAATGTCATTTTCTTAAAAACGTCCTCGAACATGATCTCGCTAGCACTGCCCTCTGCACGGCGGGCGTGCTTCGGGGGCCAACTTTCGAAATCTCGGTAGACTATGCCGATGGTTCGAAGTGATCTCCCAGCGTAGTCATTGATGGTGTCTTTGAGAGTCTGGTCATGCTCTGACGTGAGAGGGGCAGTGGATAGGTCGTGTGTCGGGTCGCTCAAAATCTCAGTACATTGTTTAAGTAGAATCTCAGAGGCACCCTTAACGTAAAGTCGGGACTTGCCATCGTCTAATTTGACGACAATGCCCATACACTTCCGGCCGGAATCGAAGGGGGTGATTTGAAGAGTAGTCGCATTGGAACGCTCCTCGCTCACGGGCCCCATACCGAGAAAGTCACGCGCGAAGATGAGCATGGCTGTCTCGGTCTTGGAGCCCACAAACGACTGCACGCCGTCGACATCGCCCTCGAACGCAGTAGAATTCAGTGAAATGGAATTGCGAAGAAGTTCCTTTGCCCCTTTGCATAGGTGCGACACGAATTCATTGGCTGATGCCTTTTCTGAATTTCCCTTCTCCCCTCCTCCTAAAGATGAAGAGGCGGCCGCACCAGCCCCGAAACGGAGGCTTGCACCAACTGTCCCGGCCACGATTTGCATCTTATTCTGAGTGAGAGTACCAGTTTTATCTGAGCAAATGGTCGTTGCGTTGCCCATGACCTCACAAGCCTTGAGATGGCGGACCAGGTTGTTGTCTCGAAGCATGCGGGTGGTAGCAAAGGCGAGAGCGAGCGTAACGGCGAGGGGCAGTCCTTCGGGAACGGCGACGACGATGATGGTGACGACAACGATGAAGATGTCTAAGAAATTTTGGCCTTTTTCGGCAGGGGTCTCTTGACTGCCTTTAAGCCGGACTAGAAACATGATGAATAAAACAATGAAGAGGATGAGACCAGCGCCACCTCCGCCTTTAGCAATGTGTTCGGCAATAATGTTCAACTTGGACTGTAGGGGAGTGATTTCGGGATCCTCATCCAGAGCCATTAAAGTTTTCCCATAGCTCGAGTATTTGCCGGTAGAGGTGACGAGGAAAGTGCCCATGCCCTCCATGACGCGGGCGCCAGACTGAATGAAGGGGTCAGCCTTCTTCAAGCTGTCGCCCCTTTCGATGGCGGCAAGAACATCGTCGGCGGGCATCTTTCGAATAATATCCGACTCGCCGGTAGCCTGGGATTCGTCACATTTGACGTTGAAGCCTTGGATAAGGACGCCATCGACGGGCACCATATCACCCGGTTCGATATGTAAGACATCGCCCGACATTACATCGTAGACGGACAGTTCCATGGTCTTGCCGGAGCGGGTGGCCTTGACCATTCTATCGGATTTCTTCTTGTTTAGCTTGGTAAACTGCCTCTCCTTTTGCCAGTCATTGAGCGACCCAACAAGAACAACGATGACGATGGCCGCAATAATAGCCACTCCCTCCACCCAGTCCACTTTGTCGCCACCCTCGACGCCGAAAGTTTGGTAGAGACCGATAGCCAAGGAGACGAGGGCAGCCACCGATAACAGTATGAGCACCTTGTCGTTGTAGGTGATCCATACCAGTTGCAAGAAACTCTTGCCTTTCTTTTCAGGAATCGTGTTATCGCTAAAAACGCGTTTTCGATCTGGAAACCCTCCTGTGTCGTCGGTGGTTCCTCCTCCTTCTCCGTTTCCTCCATTTCCTCCATTCACTCCATTTAGCTCATCCAATTTATACACGGGCGATGATTCGGTGGCGGTTTGCGATTGCGGACTGTCAATCTCCTCCGCTCCTTCGGTTGCCAGTTTGGAAGAGCGTCGGGTGGCGTCCTCAAATGAGACAGTCCCATCTATATGCTTCTCATCTATACTCAGACCCGTCTGACGATTGGTGCGCAGACCTCTTTCAAGACCAGCCAATCCCCCCAAGGCATAGAATGCTGCCAGGCTCTTAGGATTGAACATCTTCGTAAGCTGCCCTGGACTGAAAGCAAAAGGATTTCCCTCAACCTCAAAGTCCTCTTCTCGACCTGCATCCGCCTTGAGTGCATCTTGATCTGTCATAATATCATCATTACTCGGCCCTTCTTCTCCCCCTACTCCTGCTCCTGCTCCTGCTCCTGCTCCTGCTCCTGCTCCTGCTCCTACTCCTCCTCCGTTCTGGACAGAGTGATCTCGTTCTCCTTTCCCCATCGGCGAAGATTTGGATCCTGCTGTGGATAAAGTCCCCAGGACTGTTTCCCCCTGCGAAGATATCGCGGAACGCGAATCATCTTCACTGTCAACCGAATTCTGCCTCGGACGGTGGCTGTTGTTGGGTACGGAAAGGAAATTTTGCCCTCTATCGGTTCCACGCGGCGCGACGGGACTGGATACGTTATGCGGACTCGTTGGTCGACTGTCTCTACTCTCAAATGATTGTGATGTGGCTAGCTCCGGTCGGGACGTCGTGGATGTGGACGAAGCCTTGGAGAGTTGGCCCATGGTCGCTTTTTCAACTGGGCTCGATGGGCCCGACACTGGCGATTGTGTTTGCGGTGCGATCGCGGCATCTGTGTTAGAAGTAGTGCTGTCCTGGTTGACGGCTGTTGTATCTATCGTGATCGTAGGACTACATTTTCAGAAGAGTACGCGATCAGTCAGTACCTGTTTTCAATATCATTTATATCTCACCGTTCACTTGAGTCAGTCAAGTTCCAGCGAAAACATCATTTCAGCCGGGCAGCCAGCGTCAGCATGAAACGGATGGAAAGTCGAAACGTGAAACATACGCCCTAGACCGTCTGGATGGTCCCTCGGATCCATCATTGCCATGGTTGTCCATTGCTGATTTATGCCAAGCGTTCTCTGGATGGCATGCGACGATCCACCTGTCGCCCACTACACAGGACTTTCTTCAAACCGACGGTAACGAATTCAGTCATGTGTAGCTGCTGCGGAAATATTGAAAAAATAACACGTATCGAAACCCGTGGGATATTCTCTTCTTGTTAATGGACGATAAACGAATGAGCCGGACCATACAAGCGCGTTTGTTGTCGAAATTCGAATCAACCGTCACGGCGCTGGCCTTGATGGCCGCAGGGAATGGAAATGTGAAGGTAGCATGCACAGCTAGTCGCGGCGCGGTCGTTGCGGGTACACGACACCCGCAAGGATATCATCCAGGATCTCGGGCCTCTAATAGAAAACAATTAGGAGTACCTAGTCAAGGCAATCAAGCAGATAACACTTCTCAATCAGCATGGTGGAGGAAGAGCTATGAAATGATGATGACTTGTCGTGTTGCTGTTGTGTAGTACAGAGTAGAAAAAAACAAACTTGGTGTACTTAGTGCGCCCTATCCGCTGAATAACTTACTTTGGCTGGGCACGCCCTACCGGTCGGCACTGTACGGTGTGGTATCACACAGTACTTATGTGGCCCAACCGAAATTCCTTGGCGGCAACCGCCTCAGGCGTTTGCCCCAAGGTACAGTATCAATTTGGTTCCCTCTCGTTTCTGTTGCCACTCTGAACTCTCACAGAACGCGCAGCCGAGGACAACTGCGCTCATGCCGCTGGGCCAAGACAGAAGGCAAATGCCTTTCGTCTAACTTGGATTTGGCGGATTGATCAATGCAACTCTGACTAGCTAAAGCAATGAAGAAATCAGAAGACTCCCATCAATGCCATTGCACATTCATTGGGTACATTCTACCTATCATACCTACTGTATATGTATAGCTCAGCCGTACGGTGTTGATAGGAGTTACCGTTTCGGTATCCATTGCTACGCCTCATGATGGCTGGACAGGTCAAAACATTTTGAAGTGACAGCGCCGTCTACATCCTAGAACATCATCAACGTTGTCGCTTCCAGGGGTCACAGAGGTAGGTTAACGAAATTACCACCGACTCAGCACCTGCCCTTACCAGTATGTTGCTCTTCCTCCCTTTTCGCCTCTGCCGAGTCCCGACACCGACTTTCTCAGCACGACGCGCCGCCCATGGGCGTACACATCACTTCAATATCGCGTCTTTCGCGGCTGGACGGCTGAAGGCCTTGGCTGGCCCATGCGTTCAACCCTGCGTTGTCTTTGCGTTCGTTTTCTCAAATTCTGGTTCAGTCCAACACGAAAACCAATCAGACGGGACCGAATCAGTAGCTCCGATGGTTTTTGATTTTTCTATTTTTCTACCGGTATCATGCACCCATCGGTCTTCCTCCCAGTGTTGTTGGTCGTTGTCTGTGTGCAATGTGCATGTCCTGAGTTCCCCACTATGGAAATTCTGGAACCTGGCGTTCATCGGCGGAAGCGCAACGCTCTGGGATGGGGCCTGCAAACAGAAACAGCTATCATTGGACAAGAAGCTCGATGCTTGGGCACGAGCAAATAATTAAACTTATCAAACTTATTTATGGTCGGCATGGTCCCTGCATCATCGGCCATTTTCAAGACTTTTACTGTGTATTACTGTGTAACTACGTGTTTACCACTCGAACGATTTGCATTCCCTGACGAAACTGGATAACCCGCTCACGCAGGTTTGTAGTGTGTAGATATCTCCAGGCTATCGATACCTCCAACTCGCATCCCAGAATGTTTTTTCCAAGGAGGAGTTCCAGATTTTGCAGAGCGCATGGCTTCTTGCCTGCAAATCTGCTGCATGGAAGTGAAGCGAGATGGACCCCGAGACTATTTATCCAATGGAAGCTATCCTGGCAGCAGGCCCAGGTACACCCAGCTCAACAGCATCTCGCATCCATTCACAAGAAATCAGACTGAACTTGGACGTCCTTCATCCACGTTTTCAGCTCAATTTTGCACCATGTATCGGGCAAACTTGACCAGCCCCGGAAAACAAGAAAACATATTCAATCCCATCTCACCAATCTGTCGCGAAGCCAAGAGCACTCTTGTTCCCATTTTGCCAGTCAACCGTTGTTCAGCACAAAACGTGGCGCTCCGCGGCGAAGCGGACCAATCGTGACATCAAACCGACGGTCGCCAAGAGAGGCAGTGCAAAGTGGAGCCTGACCCTTGCGCCGGCGCTAATGCATGAGCACATGCATGACCCATACCGGTAGGCATCTCAAAGTGCGGCTTGTGCCTTACCCGGCAGGCAGGGGGGTTGTTACCTCACAATCGCTCTTCTCGGCCACAACATGAAGCTTAAAACCAGAGCATGATGCCTTGCAACAACGCCGTTGGGGAAATGTGGTTCTAACATTGCCAGCAGGAATCATTTCGAAGAGAAAGGTTCCATGAGGCAACAACTTCTGTCAGCATCAAATGGAATCAATATCCATCGAGCAAGTTGCCCACCTCGCATAGGAAGCATACTATGGTAGTATCGTCCCAAACCATCATTCACGATTTTGGACTTTCCACACCAACCAATCTTCTGGAAGTAACCCCTTAAAGACGTCACTCGCACTACCCAACTCGGCCTACGGAGGGTATCAAGTGGCACCAATACCAGCAGCAAAGGCATGCTTCGCCTCACTACCCCGCGTAAACATGTAGGCAGACGCTGCACAAGAAAAAAGATCTCAGTTAATCATCCCGAATCCGGCCGTCCCATATTGCTGTACACTGTTCCGTCCGGAAGTACTGTAGTCAACGCCTCCCCCTCACACATCTTCCAATCTTGACCGGGTGGGGGTATTGATGCGGTGCAACAAGCCCACATGAATACCCGAAAGCGCGTGCAAATGGAACAGCGAAGAAGCTTCCCAGCGGATAACAGCAATCAGGATCGCTTCGCCCGGAACCCGTGCCTTCCCGTTACCATCACAAGGTTGAGAATCGACTGCTCAGCCTACTAGTCAGGATCATTACCTCATCTTGCTCAACCAAGTGGCCAAGGTCTTTCCGATGTGAATAAGCCCTGTCCCAGTAAATCCCACAGGCACAGCACGTTCCTTCGGGACAAAATGCCCGCTGTCTCGTTCTCAAATCAAGCAAAATCCGTTAGAAACCTCTGCTCGGCAATACTAGCGACAAAACTTGTGATCTTCCTGGTCTCCGGGATCGTAACAGTTTACCTGTTAGAGCGCCTAGTCCGGTATTGCCGCACGTTCCCAGAAGCCGAAAAGTTGGACTCTACGTCCGGTATTTCAAGGTTCGCCAAGCCTGCTGGGCATCTAACCCAGAAGCATAGGCTGATCTACCGGCACTTCCGTGTTAGTAAATCAGCTTGCATCGAACCATTTTGTATTCGATTGCTCTTGAGCTCATGGCATGTCACAGGATCTGCTCCTCAGGGCGATGTAACCACTAGGCAGTTATATGCAGGATAACTGAACTCACGTTACTTTCCTGAATCTCATGATTCTTTAATTAGCAGATGGCAAGGGGATTTTGTTGGAACCCAAGTTTAGAAGACGATTCTATGATACAGTCTCGTCAGGGCATCCAGTATTCATGGACCAAACGAAAGTGACACCGGTATTTATGGTGACTCGGGGGTTTGGTTGTAAGTTTCGTGGCGGAGTGTAGTATCAGTCACATGGCCTAGTTACCGGTATGGACGCAAGAGCATATTCCTAGAGACTAAGTGCCCTGCCGGCAAGTCATTAACGATTACCAGACTCCACCATGCAGAAGGTAACATTGAATGAGGACTCCGATGATACCCAGCTTCCCAAGCATATCCTCAATCTTGGGCATGCATGCAATTATTACAATCATGCGCTACAACGATTCGGCATATCCAGGAGCTTACTGTGCCATCGGTAAAGGATCAGCCTTTTCCTAAGAGTTCATCGTTGTAGACGCGCCCAGATCTACACCAAGAACTACGGATCGTTTCCTCAGGCTGCATCCACTACGCATGCGAGACCGGACGAACCATGGTTTTCAAGTGAGTTTGCTCGAAATTGCCACTTTGCTCTTACTATTAGCAGTAGATGGTATTGAAACAAGAAAAAGAGCATTGTGATCTGAATGAGACTATCCCCACACCCGAGATACTAGTGATATGTAACCGACAAACCTTGCAAAAACTCGCTGCTCATAGTCTTACACAAAATAATCCAGTATGTGAGCATCCAGCACTCGTAATGGACTATCTAATTGCTCCTACAAATGTTACCAAGTTTTGATGAGCGATATCTTGTCGCCGCACGCTTTCGGTTCCTATGACTAAGCGTAAACCACTATCCAGGCCGCCTAACTCATACCGGTAGGACGCGGTTAAACTTCGGGACGCCAGACTTTGACCACATCGAAGGTTTGCCGCACTCAAGGGGGTATTCAACGATAGCGCCGCAGTCGAACCCACACCTCCACCCCTGTCTTCCGAGCTCAGCCTCGCGGGCCAAGCTGATAATTGCCTCCCCGAATCGCCGATTGATGACTTCTGTCCAGTCTGTCAATTCAAAGGGGCCTGAAATCATTTGCGATCCATGCCACTCAAACCACCGTGCCTTGAATGATGGAGCCGAGCCATGTCTCACCCTTCCCACACAACACTCAAGAAACGGGCAGTGTTTATAAGCGGAGAATGACGGCCAGAGATCACGTTTGAAAAGGGTCATAACGACCGACCACGCTCGGCGCCTTCCTGGACTGGCATCACAGCCACCACGGCGGTTGCCTCTGCCAAGATTCAATCCGGCGAAACTCATCAACCAAGTCCCTGCCTCCCGTGGGAGAAAACGACTCCTTCCGAACAGGATCCTCCCTTCATCCCCTAAGGCCGAACAGCGATCAGGTTTATGGAGAAAACTGAGCCTGTCCAAGCCCGCGCGCTTGCTAACTGACACGACAGAACGTCCCCTGAATCTGCCTTGCTCAGGAATCCCAAGGAGAAAACCTGCCGGCAGATGTAAGAAGTCCCCATATCTCCATCCCTCGCTCCGCCCCCTTTCGCTCTTCGCCCCGCTCCGGTTGCCAGATAGTGGCACATGACACAGCCTATCCGGCTTTCCGCGTAATGCCTAGTAGCGGTGCAGTTATTGGAGGAGTCCACCACTGTCAGGGGCATTCGTGAGTACAGCATGTTATGTCGTGCGAGGGGAGCTGCATGCTTGTGAGTGTGAGACGTGGGAGACTAAGCCTCTTGCAACCGGCACGGCTATACGGTGGCACGGTGATTCGTAGTGTGGAGGTGAACGATATGAGATTTATGATGCTCATCACTGAGGCACCATCATCCTCTAGACTGCGGCCAGTCCTGGTGGGGACATCAGAGTCCGAGATGGTAACTCAGGAGATGGGCTTTTTGGCTGCAATAACGGTGATGTAAATGAGTGTAGAGAGGAATATGTAGAGGGCACAGTTGTATTCCTTCGACGAGGGAAGAGAAGAGGAAGTAGTTGCAGCTACCAAGGCATATATTCTTCAGCCTGTTAGTTACCAACTTTATTGTAATACTGTGCACAGTATGTTTGTTTAAGATCAGGCTTCAATGCTTCTAGAGGCTTGCGTGGGAGACTTTAATGCTAGCACAATTGCTCCCTCCATAAAGTGAAGCCCATTTCGGCGTCAAGTGCTGTGCCAATCTGCTGGGTGCTTGCTGATATTCCGATTTTTCTTCGAACGGGACCATACTTTGATTTCTCCATGAAATATCCCCTTTTTGTTGGTGGAAGGGCAACCATTGATTCGATTGAGATACAACGCTCCCTAACGCTCAAAGTTCTGGCGTGCTTTGCCTGGCGAACATCGCGGCTACAGCCTTACCAACGCCAAATTCA
>JAOYMO020441222.1:0-19801 GCA_025802455.2 Iodosphaeria phyllophila | reverse complement strand
TGCATCTTGCAAACAATCGCCATGCTCGCTATTCCGGGCCACGCCTGCCCGCTGGAAGCTCGGCGCGCGAGGTGTCCGTAGACTCGAAACTCAGACGCGGTTAATTCGGCATCATCAACGCTGCTGTGGATGAAGATGACGTTCATCTCCCGCTGTGACTCGTCCTTGAGTTGGGATTTCATGCCTCAATCCTTCCTGAGAGTTCAGACAGCTTCTCTCTAGCTGCCTCAATGCCGGGATAGGTAAAGCCGTCACGGCCCCAGGACTCGTTTCCGGGGTAGAACTCAGCCGGGGCGCTTTTCTCGGTCATTCCGGGGAACTGTAGACCGTTGTGGGATTTTATGCGGATTACCTCGAAATGCTCCTGTCCGCCTCCCTGTTTGAATCTGCGGTAGAGAGCGACGTTTCCCGTGCGCTCTACTTGTTCGTGAACGAATCCGTTCGCGGTGAATGTCTGCGGTATTGGCTTCATAGAAACAAAAGCCCCGTTTACAGCCCCGTCCCGAAACTAAGAGAAAGCGACAAGTGGCGCTGCCTCGGAATCGGGACTGTAAACGGGGTTCTTGAAACTACGTTGGTTTGGCTTGTTCTGATCTCGGGTTCTCTAGGCCCGGCCTTTCGGCATCACCACTCAACCGCGATTTGCCGTAAAAAGCAAACGCAATGCACCCTTACCCTTGAAATCAGGCGCTCACCTGATACACCGCAACGCGATTTACACAGCATGAACGAGAATATCCGCGCTTATATCTGCCAGCTTTGCCCGTCGATCTTGCCTGCGATGGAGGCGAGCGAGAGGTTCAGAAGGGCTGTTTTAGACGTGCTTCTGTAGGGAATAGAGCGGGCGAGGAATGATGGAGGATCGCGCGGTAACTCACGACCGCATCAAGGCGCAGATAGGATGATGGTCTCCATTGCCGCACCGAACCATTTGCAACGCCTTCCTCATTTTACAGTCTCGGAATTGCACCGAACGTGGAAGCTCGCCCGCTCAAAACTTCTCAATCGCATCATTGACTCGTGCGATGTCACTGGAAAGTAAATCCTCCTCGAAAGGAACCGGCGCTACGTATTCTGCAAGAATTTGGTGAAGTTGGCGCAAGGTGAATGTCATTGGCTCAGGGGTGACAAGCTGCTCTTTGTCGAGTTCATCCAGTTTGAACCGCAGGCGATGGACGCGGGTTGCCACGTTGCATATGAACGCAGGGGCTTTCCTACACGCCTCTTCGGTCGGGCTGTAGGTTCGCCTCCGGACTGGATCGGTAATCGTTGCTTTGTCGGTGCTCATAGTTGGACTGTTTCGATCACATTCCCGTCAACAACGAGGGAGAGCGATTCGACTCTTGGCGTACTTGAATCGACGTGCTCCACAAAGGCCGCATTTCGGGCGTAGAGCACTGTAACCATGTCCAAGGGGTCGCGAGGGCACAGCGGGCCAAGGAAACGCCGTGTCATGCCTTCTAGGATTCTCTCACGGTGGAGGATTGAGACCCGCAAAAGTGCGTCCATCTGCGTTTGATGGTCGCGGGCGAATCTCGTGTATTCGGGAGGTGTTGAGTAGTTCATGGTAAACGGGAGCGTTTTTTACCGCGCCGTATTTCGCCTACATATTTTTCGCAGATTCCAAATCGGATTGCGACGACTTTGGCGGACTCTTTGTTTCCGCGAATAACGGCAACCTGTTCGTCGCTCAGGCGCGTTTGCGGAAGTGCGAAACCAGAGGCCGTGTTTTTCCTCCCTTTTGAAATACAGTCCTGTTGGTTGTCTTTCGCGGTCCCTAAAAACAGGTGGTTTGGATTGCAGCACCTTCGATTGTCGCATTTGTGTAGAACTTGATCGCCGGGCATAACCTGTTTGGTTAGAAATGCAGCCACCCTGTGCGCGCTGGACTGAACCCTTCTGAACCTCAATCTCCCGTATCCATTCCCAGACACACCCCCTATCCATTCCCAGCACTCTTCCTCGCTGCCTTTCTTCACGCGATCCCAGAAATCTACTTCTTCATTTCTTGTTCTTGATGTTGGCATTAACCGACCACCCGGAGTTATTTGAATAGGCATTTGAATATGATGCACTATGTTGCGGCATCAGTCTATCGGCTTTGTATTCCATTGTGCGATAGGTGCGAGAAGTCCTAGCGCACGGGCCGCGTTCGGGTGCTCGTGAATCCACTCATGACACTCAGCGCAGACGGCTATCCAGAACCGTTCATCCAGAAGCAAGCCTTTCAGTCGGCCCCTGGAATGATGGACCTGTGCCGATGGAGCGGGTGAAATACCCCGTGTAAGGCACGCGGCGCAAATCGGGCATCTCCGTAGGAGAACCTCTCGCTGAGCCAAATACTGGCGATTCTGGCGTTCCCTGCTGGCACTGACGCGCTTCATCTGTTTTCGAGACTTCAGCGGGGTCGCCTTGCTAGGGATGGCCGTCTTTTGAAACCGCTGCTCTCTCTTCAGTTTGTCCTCGTGGTATTCCCTCAGTGACTTGCGACGCTTCAACGCGGCTCTTTGCATAGGCGCTCAGTATTCGGCACTTCCCGAACGCTGTCAATTTGCCGTTTAAAGCAAAAGTGACGCCCGCTCTCTGAAATACTACGTAGCCTTGAAAGTAATTCCGTGCTAAAGGTGCCGAGCAATGACTCCGCATCCTCAATCCCGAGAGAGCCTTCTTGCGCTTCACGAAGTGTTGCGCCGGGAGTCCTTTGCCCGTCAGGTGGCGATGCAGGAGCTACAGGAGCGCGTGCGGCATGATGAGTTCTTTACGTTGCTCACTGAGGGGACTGCTGTTTGCTACTTCCCTGTCGCTCCGTTGGCTGAAGTGCTGAATGAGTAGTCAGGCCAACACGGCTGACATCTTCCAAGGCGTATCCTGCTGGATAACCCGACGCGGCTTGCGATTGGAGAATGTCCGGTAGAGTTCCTTCCCGCTGGCGTCCCTGACGATCCTGCGCCGTTTGGAGGCGATGTAGACGGTCATATCGCGATTCCCAAATGAGTGAGGAGCACCAAGAGGAAGATGATGGCGATAATCACCGTGACGATCTGCTTGGCCGGTTGAGGTAGCGGGAGCATCCCCAGCACGAGAAATACGCAGTACACCACCAAGGCGAGGATGAGTAGCCAGATGAGGAAGTTGACCAGTCCCCCACCCGTGAGAAGTGCGGTAGCAGCGAGAATGAGCGTGTTCATGCGGGATGATTCGCATGACCGGCGCTAGTTGCGTTTATGGGACGAACCGAATCTTGATTCCGCGCTCTTGCATCCTCTTCAGAATTGCACAGACGCCAAGCTGACCGTCTCTGGCTGTTGGGGAGTATCGCCCATCAGCAACGTATTTTCCCGGCCTTTCGATTGTCGTTCCAGCCCAAAGGTATGGAGAAGGCGGTTTCCCTGGTCGCTGGTACCCCAATCCGTTAAAGCTTTCTATTGCCTGAAGTGCTGGCGAGAGGTGTGCCCAGTCCTTCAAGTCTAGCCTGTCACAGACGTAGTATGCGTCCTCGGCGCTTTGCTCGAAGGAATATGGAGGATCGACGTTCGGAAGCCGTCCCTTGGGCACGTAGCGCGTTCTGTGGGCCAATGGCGACCCCTCATGTGGATGGCATGTGAAATCCCAAGAGGATTCCCGGCCATGAAGGCAGAACAATACCGGAGCGGGGACGCCATTCTTGCGCATCTTCTCAATGGTCGAATATCTCCCCTCGGTGCGCCGGTATTGAGCAACGGCTTTGTCCAGCGCGATAGACTTCGCCGGATTAATCGCTGCTACTTCCCATCGGTCCGACTGGTTCGGCACGTCGGCAAGGACGCTGACAGTCAGAAGCGACAGGAGTAGCAGGAATTTCATTTGGCAATCGCCGCGATGATGATGGCGACGCCGAGAAAGATGCCGATACGAGTGGCCGTGGTGAGTATGAGCTTTTGCTCGGGCGAAGCGGCTTCCCACCATGTGAGATAGCGTCCGGTGAAAGTGTCGTTGTCAATGGTCTCCCGGTAGAAAAGGTGAATCACGACGACGTAGAGTAGGAAAGCCATAGAGACGGCTCCCGGCATGTAGATCATCGCTCCAAAGATGTCGAAAAGGCTCTTGGCTGGAACTTGAATCCACGCCTCTTCGTAGGTCTGAGTCCAGACACCATTAATGCCGTTCCAAACTTCGTTTACCTTGTGCTCCCAGTGAGGGGCGATGATCTGGTAATTGTTGAGCGCCGCGAAGTTCGTAATGGCCGCGAAAACAGCGAGAAGCCAAACGCGGGGAATGAGGGTGATAATCGGGATGTTCTTCATAAAGGGTCAAGCCAGCCTTGCCACGATGAACCAAGCAGCCCCTAGCGCGAACGCAGAAGCCGCTACACGGGCGTAGATGCTCCCTGGTGGCATGATGAGGCCGAAGGGAAGTTTGTTGACCAGCAGGACCAACGCAATGCCAAGCGCCATTGTGAGGCTTGTTTTGAGGGATGAGAGATGATGCTCAGCCTTTTCCGCCCTGAGCTTGAATGCCTCTTTTGCTTCGCGTTCTTCGTCCCGTTCTTTCTCTGCGTCGATTCGTCCTTGGCGCTCGGTGTCGAGTGACTTCTGCACCTTTACTGTCTCGCTTGCTGCGGTGTTCAAGTCTGCCAATGCTGCGGTGTGAAGTTTTCCAAGTGTGTCCGCTTCGGTCTTCGCCTTGTCGAGTTCTTCTGTCTGCTCCTGAACGAGCGCCCGCATGTGGCGAAGGGTTGCGATTATCTCCTCTTTCGTCGGTCCCGCTTCGATGTTTGGAGGTGGTGGAATCTTTGGAGCACCAAGGGAGATTCCGCCGATAGTGAGAAGGACGAGAAACGCTCTCATTTCCCGAAGTATTTCAAGATGACGATGCTTTTGGCGTCGATCCTGTCAGAAAGGCCCCGTGCGCGTGCCACGTTCCCCGCCAGTGCCTCCGTAGACCGTTGGGCTGACTCAACACCCGCTTTGGCGTTTCCGACACTGGCGGTCAAATGGGCCGTGTCGTGAGATTGAGTCGTCTTGCACCCGATGAGGAAGATTGCGAGTAGGGGAAGGAGTTTCATCGTGGAAGGAAAAGAGCGGGGTCGTTCGTGTCGTTTGCTTTTTCCGGCAAATCATCGGGTCTCTTCGTGACGTGGTGCGCGGCCACTTCAAGGAATTGCGTATCTCGAAACTGCGGAATATCCAATACCACTCCCTCTCCGCGTATCACGCTCTCTACGAGAGATAGAATCTTGGCTTCAATGAAAACCGTGTCCCCGGCTTTGAGTTTGACTCCATTCGCATCGTTCATGCCCGCGAACCTGACAGAAGTTCAGAATAAAGCCAAAGGTGTTTTCCACTCGGACTCTACCGGCTTCTCCGGTTCACACGATAAAAGGAGAACCTGATGGAGCACCTTGCGTAGTTTCCGACGACTCAACCGATGAGTTACCACCCGCCGCATCGCTACGGTTTGAGCAGTCATACAGCAGGCTTAGCTCCGACTCCGAACCAGCCAATTAGCTCCCCCGTTTCGTCGTCTTTTATCGGTGAAACAAATACGTGCATGCGCGTAGTAATTCCATCACGGTCTACATACGTCAAGACTTCTTCAAAAGGCCGTCGCTTCTCAATCGCGACTTTCCAAGCTGTCACCACGCGCTCCCGGTCATTCGGAGCAATCCCGAGTTCCCAGCCGTTCCCTCGTGCATCGTCAATATCGAGTCCCGTGAGCTTCCTCCAGTAGCGGGATACCCACTGACACCCTCCCTGCGGGTCACACTCGAAGAACGCATTGGCCGTCTCGCGGTCCAACAAAACACGGCGAGTCTGAATCATGTGCGACTGTCCCCGGTCGATCTTTGCAAGAAAGGTCATTATCTCGTCCAGCCGTTCGGGAATCTCTATCCCGGCCATGATCGCTTCGTAGAGAGCTTTAACACGCCGCCACGCCTTCGGAACGAGGAGAACGAGTGTCCACAAGGCTGCGAGACATCCTGCGATCTTTCCCGGCCATTCCAGAGCTTGGAGCCAATCCTTCATAAGTGATGTTGCTCCAGTGCACGCAATCGGCGCTCTATATCCTCGTTTACCCGTTTACGTGTTCCCTTCTCCGATTCCGCATCAGACACCAACCGCCCTATCTGCGCATCATACGCAGCGAACTTGACCTTTAGACCGATGATCTCAATGAGAATCCACCCTAGGAGGGCAATCGCCGTTGTGAGTCCCACGCCGTAAATCCAGTCCATCGGGAATTATAGCAGGCATTCTTGGCCGCTATTGTATGTGTAGGTGGGGGTTCCAACGACGTTCACAGAGCGGAATCTGGCATAATATCCAGCAGGCACAACTTTTGTGATGTCCGAACCGATTGGCTGTGCGCTGGAAAGGCTCAGGATCGAGGTGAAAGATTGGCCGTTCGTCCAGCGCCCGATTTCCGTCCAATCACCTGCCGTGGTGGAGTTCGTCGCAGCGATTTCAAAGACGACGTATCCCGAAGATGCTCCGGCAATCAATCCCGTGGCATTCACCTGAATCGAAATGCTGTAGCTCGCTTGTGCGTCTCTCGTGCTGGAAATCTGGAAGCCATTCGCTGCGGCTGCGACTGAAACGATGTAGGCCGAACGGTTCGGAGCGTTATTGATCGAACGAGCAGCGCCAGCAGTGACGCGACCCTGGGCGTCTGTAGTGACCGTGTTGTAGGTGCCAGCAGTTCCAGTGTTAGGAAGGGAGATTGTGCCCGTGGTGGTAATCGTTCCTCCAGAGAGCCCAGTGCCAGCGGTGACACTCGTGACCGTTCCGCTGTTGTTGCTCGTGAGTGTTCCTCCGGTGAAAGACAATCCAGAGCCAACGGTAATCGCGCTAAACGCCCCGCCAGAGACTTGAATGATTCCAGAGAGGGCGCAAGACACCGTGAGCGTTCCCGAAGTCGTGACGGGGCTTCCAGAGACGCTAAGGCCAGTCGGTAGGGTCAAGGCTACGCTCGTGACGCTTCCAGTGCCGATAGTCGGCTTGTTGCTCAGATCGTTGTAGCTGCCACTCGTCGCCACAGTCGCCAATACGGGAAAGGTCGCGGTTGTGCCGTCTCCCCGTAGATATTGAAGTGTCGTTCCGGTTGGAGTGGTGAACTTCGCCGCGATAGATGCGGGAATCGAATCGAGGAGCGCCCATTCGGCAGAAGTCATCAACCCGGCGACCAGCGACGTAACCGCATCAATTGAGAGCACGTTTCCAGTCAGTCGAAACGGTGGCGACAAAACTATGTCCATCGTGGACATCGGGAGATGCACCGTTGGTAACTGTCCGTCTCCGATTCCCACGGTCTTGAGCGAGGCGTTTCCAAGCGATCCCGGCATGAATGAAGGCAAGTCCATATATCAGGTCGTTGCCGGTTGAACTGCGGTGATGATTCCCGATTGCGTGGTTGCCGTTCCATCGGCCCCCACGCCAAGTCCTAGCGTGTGCGTGGAATCTTCGACAGGGGTAATCCCTGAAGTTTCCAGAACCTGCGCCAAAGTCTGTGGTGGATTGGTAACCTGCGTCACGAACTGAATTAGAACGGGATTAGATACGCTCATTGTCGTTAGGATTCTTTAGGTCGCTTGGGTCTATGTCCTCAATGGTTGCGCCATGCGTAGTCCAATAAACACGAGCCTTATCGGCTCTGTCCCGCCATTCATCGCACGAGTCTAGTATGGCTTCGTTGATCGCGTAGCTGCCCGCAAAAGGCCCGCTGTAGACCGGCACCGGCCCCACCTGAATCCACGGCAACGACGGCGACAGTGCCTTGTCGAAGTCAGCCAGATTTTCAGGAGGTATGATGGCGAATCTCATGCGGCCTGCTTGGATTTTTGGATGGCTTCCTCCAGCGTAGGTGCTTCGTAGCTGGCGATGTCCGTGGTGATTATGACCTTGCCCGTCAGGAAACGGACAGTGGCGTTAGGGCCGAGAGTGCGGAGGGTGGTTTCAAGTGCGTTCATATCATCCACCTATATAAGCTGACTGGAAATGCAATCTCATACCTGCCTCCCGAGCGACGTTTGGAAGGCTTGAATGGCGGTGTAGAGGTCCGCGTTGTTCTGGTCCGTCAACCCGGTAGCCACGTAGCCGAACGCCACATTTCTAGCCGAATATCTGAACCCGAATCCAGCAGCAAGAAGAGTGAAGTTTCCCGGTGGCAATGCCATGGACGCTCCCGCTCCAGTGGCAATCACAGCGCCATTTTTGTATCCCTTCACTGAATTTGAAGCCGTTCGGCTCACGGATGTCAGTCCCAATGAGTTTCCCATTCCAGCAGTGATTCGCGCTGTAATCTGAAGATCGAAATAAGCTGTATTTCCAAGTCTCGGCAGAATCTCCAAAGTTGAACCGACTCCCATATCCACGTCGGCTCCATCCAAATCAGTCCGCGAGTAGGAACCAAACGCCATTGAATCCTGATTCATCAAGTCACATTCCCATCCAGTGTCCAAGTAGCCCGTCAGTCCATCACCCGTGATGCCGTTGGCGTTACTGACTACCGTGCCAAAGAATGCCCCTTGCACTAATCGCTTGGCGTCGATGCTGTTGCTGGTGGCTGTGCCACCCATCAGCGGAAATACTGACACCAAGGCCGTCCACAGGCTGAACCCTTTCAGGCTGACGACACAGGTGTTCCAAGCGTCCTTTTGCGGGGTGGTGAACGGCACGCCCAGACCAGCGGCGTAATTGAAGTAGGCCAGCGCGTCAGGGTCATACGCAGACAGCGTGTTGGTAACGACAGTCCCGTAATCCTGTCGTCCGCTGACAATCGGATACCCTAGCGGATAGACTGGCATGGAAGTTACGCAGCGGTGCGTGGAACGTAAGCGCAGGTTTGCGCCCCTGATGGCGAGATGAAGAAGAAGTCATCAAGGGTCGGCTCGTCACACGTAAACACACCGTATTGTGCGAGGTAATAACTGCTAGCTACTGCTGCCGCTGCCCCGCGATTTACCCAGATTCCGTTGGTGCCCGTGTTTACAATGTCGATCTTGCGGGCCGTTGTCACGGTTGGGCCAACCTTGACTGAAGTGTTGTTGGAACTCGAAGACGTTGCGCCTACGCCTGTGTATGCCGCTGGCTGCGTAATAATTGCCCCGCTTGGGGTTCCCGCTCCGCTCACTAGTAATGCCCCTGCAACGCCTCCCGCGAGCGTTACTGCGCCCCAAGAGCCCGCGCTCATGGTCTCAGTCGTGACAACTGTATTGCCCGATGCCCCTGGTTGAATCGCCGTAAAAACCACTGAAGTTCCAGCCCCAGCAGAAGCAACGGCTGAGACGTTGGCAATCGTGTTGTAGCTAAAGAGTGTCCCTTGTGAACCTGCGGTCGCGTTATTTGCCGCAATGAGGTTCGCTACGGATACGGCGGTAGAGCCCCCGACAGCAACGAGGTTTGGAGTCTGGCTGTTTGCGCTTGCTGCCCACGTATAGACTTGCGATCCGACACGAACGGCCTCCCCGGCAACGGCGTTCCCGGAGAAGGTGAGCGTTCCCGTCGCTTGTGTCGCGGTCGTTACGCCAACTGCTCCCCCTGCTCCGGTTGGGAGTTCTCCGTAGACTTTTACGCCGCTAGTAGGGGAGGACATGCGATTAGGCGATAGCGCCCTTTAGGACGATGAAGCTCAAAATGATCGCCTCGGCCAATGCGCCCCCCGTGAGGTTGGTAAGAGTGATCTCACATGAGCTGGCAGCAACCGCTGTGACGCTAAGGCTGTAACCAGCAGATGTGCCACCGGACTTTACGTTCACGATAATTACATCAGCAGCTCCGATAGACGAGTTTGTGAGAGTGAAAGCGACTTCAGCACCAGCCGCAAGAGACGCAGCGTTCATTGTTATCGCGCCGGTAGTCGTGTTGAGGGTTACTCCGGTGCTCTTGCTGGATGCTTGAGTGACCGCCCCGCCTGCTCCAGTTGCGTATCCGACGCCGCCCGATGGGCTGCTACTGGTGATTGCTCCGGTGGCGGCAATGCCGGATGGAGTAATTGCGCCAGAGGCAGCAGCGAGAAGGTTGAACGCGCTGTTGTCGCTCGCACTTGTCCGCTGATAGATCGCGGGAGTCACATAGTCGATGACTAGAGTTCCCTTGCTGATGTTGAGAATGCTCGTGGAAACTCCCACGGGAGAACCTGGGTAGTAAGCAATGTCAGCGACTCCGCTGTTTCCTGGATTGGGCATTTTAGAAAAGAGTTGAGAGAGTTTGTCGGCGGGTTTGCCGCGAAGTCTATTGGCAACGCCAAGTGCGAGGTAGTGCCCGCTTTTAACTTTTGCGCCAAGTTTTGCTTTTTACGGCAAAAACGCTGCTGAAACCGCTTTCGGATTCAACCTGCGCATAGGAGCCATCGTTTCCGCTCCCGAGGTGAATCCCGTTGGACGCACTGTCGGCACGTCTCCCTCTTGCATGGCGATGGGGGATTCGCTCACGTCCAGAATGTGTTTAGGATCGAGCGTCTCGAAGGGGCTCTTGAGCGCGTCCTTGGTGTCGAATCCTGCGGCCTTGAGCTTTGCCCGTAGTTCGTTCGTTTCCCCGGTATTCTGGTCAATCCAAGGGTTATTCTCTGCCGCGAGGTTGTGCGCTTCTTCGCTCGTCTTCATCCTGGTGATAGAGCGGTCTAGGACGCCTTGTAAACGTGTGCGCTCCTTGTCCGTCTTGGCCGCGTGCAGCTTCTGCTCCTTCTCTTGAACCTCTTGGATGCGGTCGAAGTATTTCCCTGCATCCTCGCTGTGCATGAGTAAGTTGAGGGCGTCAAAGCGTTCCTTGGGAATCTTCTCGGCCTGATAATTCAGGTCAGGACGTGGGAGGTTGCTGTCTGGAAACTGCTTTATCGGCGCTGAACCGTCACCTTTCCAGCCGTGCGTGTGGTTATCCGCGTAGACCTTGGCGTCTCGAACGAGCGTCCCTTCGTCGGTGTATGGGAAGGCTCCTGCGGCCCCTGGATTGGCACGCATGAACTCGCGAAGGCTCTCCGCGTTGTGTAGAAGGTTGTCGAGCACGAAGAATGTCGATTGCGGGCGTCCGCCTGCCGTGACCTTCGTCTGAACGGGGATGATGACCTTGTGTTGAATCGTTCCCTCTTCGCGGGTTGCTGCGGGGTCGTTCGCGTATTCGGCATGACGGTTGGTCATGCCGGTATCCATCGTGCCCTCCCCGCCTTCGCCTTCTGCGGAGGATAGGGCTGACCGATAGCGGATGTGACGAACCTGGTCCTTCGCATCCTGCATCTTCAGTAACGCATCTAGTGCGTGCGGTTCGATACCCCCTGAGAGGTCCACGAGCGCCTGGTGGTAGGGATTGTTCGGGTCTAGGTTGCCAACGCGAGTGACGGTCCCGTCTGGTTGTTCCACTCGGTGAATTCCGGTTGGATCGTCTCCGATGGCGTCGAGGATCGCGTCAACCTTGGCTTTGTGAATCCGTATCTGTGCGGCCTTGGTGTTGGGATTCTTCTCCGCTGCTACGGCTTGGGCTTCGGCATTTGCCACGAGCGATGCCACGGCTTCCCGACTAGGCGCGGGCACACTTGGCCGTTCAATCCCCGGAGTCGGCGGAATAGGAGTAGGTGGCTCTTGGACTCCCACTGTTGGGCCTTGAGGAAGTGGTTGATCCGGTGTCGGTGTCGTTTCTCCGGTTGGTTCATTAGTAGGGGTATTTGCTTTTTGCGGCAAAACTTCAGGTGTATTAACCGTTGCTGTTTCTGGCGTGCCGGGAGTCTGAGTTGGGAACTTCTGGCCAGCGCGTTGTCTAAGTGCATCAACAACCATTTCCTCAAAGGTCGCGCCTTGTGCTCTTGCTGCCCATTGCTGCGCTTCCGCTGCGGGGATTCCCTGTGTCCTCAAGGCGGCTGCTACGCGAGAACGGGGCGCTGTTGGTGCGCTAGGAGCACTCGGGGGGACTGGCGGCGTTCCTGATGCTGGGAATGGGGCGGCTGCGTCTGTCTGTAGGTCACGAAGTTCACGCTCTGCCGCTCGGCGGGTCTGTAACCATTGTTGAACCTGCTCAACGGGGCTTCCGGGTCTTGGCCGGGGTGTTCCCATGATCTGCTGTAGCTCAGCGATTCGGGTTGTGTCCGTCTTTGGGGCTTCTGGAAGTTCCGCGCCGTCTCGCAGCTTCATCCCTACGAGTTGCGCCAGTGCATCGCGAACGGTCTGCGTGACCTTCCCAGACTCTTCGCGGCCAAACTTCGTGTCCGTTCCTACTTTGCGTGTATCCAATCCGACGAGTGAGCCCATGAAGCGGCCAATGCCATCGGAAATCTTGTCTTGGATGTTGCGAGGGATGGCTAAGTCTGCCGCTCCGCTCTCCATGATTTGCCCTGCGGTTTCGGCAAGAAACTCCTCGATGGATTCGCGGTTGTTCGGGTCCAGTCGTTGAGTCTGTCCGCTCGGGTCGAAAGCCTTGTTGTATTCGTCAACGAACGTCTTGAACTCCGGGGTTACCTTACCTCCGGGCAGCAACGCCTCGCGGGCGGAATTCATCATTCCCTGATAGAGCGCGCCTCCTTGCTCTCCAGCGGCGCGCATGACGTTGATTGCTGCGTGTCCTCCGAACTCATGCCCGACCGTGTGTGCGAGTTCTCCGGGGCCTAGTCCTGAGTGATAATCGCCATTCACGTAGGCCGCACCGTCGGGGCCATTGAAGAAACCGCGTCCGCCTCCCATTGCGGCTGCTTTCTCGCCTACGATTCGGTTCACCGCGTCCGTGTAGTCCGATTCGTTCAGGACGTAGAGCTTTGCGCGCGCCTTTCCATCCTTGGTATTGAGTGGCAATCCCTGAAGTGCGCCAATCGCTTCGAGCGTTCGGTCTCGTGCCTCTTCAGGAAGTGACATCACATATGCGGCGCTTCGTTGAGCTAGCGGGTCGTTGCCTTCTCCAGCTTCAGCCAATGCCCGCGCGCCTTCTGAGCGCAGATGAGGGCGAGCGCCTTCAACGAGTGCCGCGCGGTTGCGTTGGAATCCGCCGATGCCTCCACCAAAAGCGGCGGCTCCTACTTCGAGATTGGCGAACTCCTTTGGATCGCCCTCAGAAAGCGCAAGGTTCAAGGGAGCCATGCCTGCCGCTGTTTGTGCGCCTCGTGCGGTCACGTCTCCGGCTTTGCGAGCAATATTGGTCCCGATGGCGCTTTCACCCGTTGCGGCGGCTGTAGCGGCCTTTGTGGTTAACGGGCTCGGCGCTCCTGTGCGGAGTTCTTTGCCTTGTGATTCGAGAGCTTCGCCAATGGCCTGCAATCCCTTCGCGCCTCCTTTCTTCGCTGCCTTGGTAGCTGCTCCGATGGGATTGATTGCCGTGTTGATTAAGTCCGCTGCTTTGGTGAGCGGGCTCGTCAACCCCGAGATGGCTTTGCCGGGGAGTTGCATCGCCTTTCCCGCTGCTTCTGTAACCGCTCCGCCAATCTTAGCCGCCCCTGTTAGATTCGGGGCCATGCTGAGCAAGACGTTGTTCGGGTCCGTCGCGGCGGACATCCGTTCGACGTTTCCAAGGTCTGCTTGTGGCGCTCCCGCTGCGGTTAATGCTTCGGGGCCGACTTCCTGTGTGATGTTCTGATTCCCGAGTTCGTAGAGCTTGGCGATACCTCCGGTTTCCAGTGGTCGCCCTTGAGCCAGTTGTTGAGCGTTTTTTGCCGCTTCTACGCGCATCTGAAATACTCGGCGGTCAATATCTTCGTCGCGCACCTTCTTTTCCTGTGCGTCTTGTGCCGCCCATGTGGCTTTTAGTTCGTCCAGTTGTGCGGGCGTCCTGCGTGTCGGATTCCGGCGAAGGATCGACTCGCGCCATTGCGTTCTAGCTGGGTCCGGGTCGTCCATCTTGCCCGCTGCTGCTGCGATGTTCCCAACCGTCTTGTCGATAAGGCTCTTTCCCGCTTCTTCGCCGTGCTGGGCGGTCAATGTCGCTTCAGCCTGCTTCGTCTGGGCGCGAGGATCGCCCGTGACGCCGTAGTAAGCCTGTTGGGCGCTGTTGAGAGCGACCTGTGGGAATCCAGACAGGAAGTTCCAGACGCCTTTAACTGCGCCGGGAACTGCGCCAGGGATAGCTGCGATGCCTTCTCCTACCTTTGCAGTGAGTGGACGCGCTTTTCTCGCCTGCTGGAATTGGAATGCCTTCTCGAAGTCATCGGGATTCTGTGCCGCGTGAGCAGTGGCGTCGAAGTCTCGGTCTTGAGACCGTTGCTCGAAAGTATGTGGTGTAGCAGCAGTCGCGTCAGGCGTTGAAGGTGAGGGCGCAACTGGAATGCCTCCCCATTCATCGGGCTTCTGAGATTGCACGGGGATTCCGCCCCAATCATCTCCGGTGGAAGCTGGTGGTTTTTCCTCAACTGCGATTCCGCCCCATTCGTCTCGTTGGGCCATAGATCAGGGCTTGCGATAGTGAACACCGTTACGGATGTATTCTGCCCCGCTTTGGAGTGCGTCGAACTGCGATTTGTCCGTGAGTGTTGGAATCTGCGGTTGCGCCTGGGCCTCAGCGGGAGCAGGCGCTTCCGATGGTCCTGGAATGCTCTCAATCGCGTCAGGATCAACGCCTAGCTTTGAACGTAGGATTGCGCGTGTCTTTGGGTTCAGAATGGCGAAGTTGCGAGGTTTCCCGATGCCGCGCTGGTATTGATCGTCAATAGCACTGAACCGGCCTCCCATGAGTTCCAGGGCCGTCTGAACTGCTCCCTTCATCTGATCGGGAGACATATTTGGGCTGAGGTTCTCGCGCCAATGGTTGATTTCCTGTTGAGGCACAACGCCCGCGCCTTTGAACACCTTGGCGAGTTCGGAAACCACGGCATTCGCCGCACCTTCAAAGTTCGTCACCGCGTCGTTGCCCATCGTCTTTCCAGCGGCATTAGCCACGGCATTCCACGGGGTGAAGCTGCGGTTGTGGAGTTCCTTGGCCTTTTCCATCAACGTATCCAGATGAGACACGGCGGTATTGGCGGCGGTGATGTTTTGGGCCAGTGGTCCCGATTTCAGGGAGGTTGTGAGAGCTTGGCGTGCTGGATATTCGGTCGCTGAGAACGTCGGTTCAAACTGGGATACGCGGGCGAGGATTCGCATTTTCGTCTCTGGCGGGAGCCGGGAGAGCGATGTCACTGGAAGCTGATAGTTCGCGATCTGCCGAACCATATTCGCCTCTTCTGGGCGCATGTCAGAGATTGCTTCGTCTCCAGTGCCTAGATTCGCTGGCTGCTCCGGTGGCTGATAGGTCTGCCGAGTGGTGATTCCCCCTGTCGGTCCGCGTTCCACCGTTTGGCCGGGAGTAGGAGTGGGAATCGTCTGGCGTCCAATCGTGTCGTCTCCGGTCGCTTGGCGCTGAGCCTCGTTCCAGATGGTCGGGGCGTCTCCTGCAATGTCTGAATAGGCGTCCACGAAATGCTGGCGTGTGTATGGAGGGAGTTCGGACCAG
Organism: Iodosphaeria phyllophila; assembly: GCA_025802455.2. Classification (NCBI taxonomy): domain Eukaryota; kingdom Fungi; phylum Ascomycota; class Sordariomycetes; order Amphisphaeriales; family Iodosphaeriaceae; genus Iodosphaeria; species Iodosphaeria phyllophila. Next base: position 4,430 of record JAOYMO020441222.1, on the reverse strand, counting down.
CTTTTGCCTTTGGTGTCTGGCGTATCCCATTGCAGAGCATCTCCAGACATCGTGTGAGGAAGCTGTTCACGGCGCGCTTTATCAACCTGCATCTGCTGGTCTTGAGTCGCCCGCTGTTCGGCATTTCCGCTGTGCGTAATCTGCTGCTGAGCCGCTTCCTGTTGAAGCTGTTCGCTCTTGGCCCGTTGATCTTCAAGAGTCTTCTTTCTGGCAGCTTCGGCGCGAGCGGCTTCTGCCATCGCGGACACGGGACTTGCGGCGGCGGTTGATTCGCCGGGGTATCGGTCAAGCATCGTTGCCATGTTACACGCCCTCCTCGGTTGCCAGCGGGTCGATTACTGGCGGTTTCTTGCGCGCTGCTAGCGCCTTGGGGGCGTTCTGGCCTGGAACGAAGGTAGAAGAGGCGCTTTGGCCTGCTGGAAGCCCCATGACGGTTCTGGAGGTCATGCCCGAGCCTTGATCTTGACGAAGGTAAGGAGTGGATGGCGAAGGTGGCATTGCCGGTGCGGAAGCTGTTGGCGCGGGTGTTGGAAGAATAGACGGTGTGTTTGCTTTTTGCGGCAACCTCGCAGCGGCGGCGATTGTCGATCCTGCGCCGGGAATCATCGTCGTGTCGGTCGAAGGGGCGGTCGTCTTGGGAATGTTGATCTGTCCGGTTTTGAATTGCTCATCCCAAGTTGGCGTGAATCCCGAGGGCCGATTCTGAGCCGCGCTGATTCCATAGCCGGGGGTATAGTTCGGATTGTTGCCCGCGCGATCCTGTGAGGTCGAACCTCCGCGCCGGAACTTCGTGCTGTTTCCGAATCGCCAAGCGCCCTCGGGGTCCACTCCATCAGGAACCGTTGAGTCGAATGCCGTTTGTGGTCGAGTGCTGCCAAACTCGGTAGAGCCTCGGGGTGGTGCTGGCGTGTAAGAGCGTCTTGGGCGTGATTGAGTTGCGGCCATAGGTTCGGAGTGGGTTGGGTGACTGTGACAAAATTCTGTCGATTAACAAGGCGACACTTCCTCTGCGTAATGAATGACGATGCGCCCTCCGCAGGTATTGCATCCTTGTTTCTTCCAGCGGGTCCGAAAGAACGCGCGTCCGATAAAGGGGCAAACTTCAGGCGCTCCGGTGGATAATCTCCACTGTGGGTCTGAGCGGCATGTCGCACAGTGAGCGCGACTGATGCAATGCGCGCTCTCCGTGAAAGGTTTCATAGGTCAATCGTAGCCGTTCCTCCTTCGCCGTATCCACTGGAGCACGTTGCGGTATTGGCCAAGATGTCTCCCAAGTCTCCCCGGTCTGTTTCCAGCACGTCTCCGGGGCTAGAAGCGTTCACCAATGCCCGGTATCCCGTGCCATCTTCGCAATCGACGATGATTTCCAGGGCTCCAGAGATGGAGCTAATAGGCGGTTCGGTGCAATCTGGATCGTTGTAAACCTTGGCGGTGAAGCTGCCGGTTGCGAGATACCATTGCACGCCATCCCAAGTGACGGTGAACATCCCGTTGATGCCCGTCAACGTGGTGGTGCGATAAAGGCCGCTCCCGATGTCAACGCAGGAGCAGGGCATGATTCCCGAGATTACGATGGAGAGCGTGTCAGCGTCTGAGCAGACAATAGGATTGCAAGGTTCGCACGGGCCTTCCGCTTTGCAGTCCTCGCAACAGTTGTCCTTGCGCCCCATGTGCGTGAAATATCCCATCTCATTACATCGTGGGTGACATCAGGGTGAACCGAGTCATGGGTGTATCTCCGTCGCACCATTGAACCTTATAAATGGCGAATGGAACTGTCGTCGCGGGGTCGGCTTCATCTATCGGAACGGCAATTGTTGGACCATCACGCAGAACGGTCGTTCCATCTGTGTCGTAGACTTTGAGGCTAAGGTTCGGGATTCCTGAAACTGGCGGGAACGTGTTTGGATTTACGGGAATCGGGTCTGAATCGCGTCCAAGGCTGAAAGGCTTCGGTTCAAAGTTCGTTGTCGTGCTCTCAATCTGCGGTTTGGGAATAGCCGGGGGTGGAGTAACGGCTTGCTGCACCTGCTGTCTGCGCGCTGCCTCGGCCTGCGTATCGCGGAACTGTTGAAGCCGTTGTTTCGCCTGCTCGCGAGTCGTGCTGTATCGCTGCTGGAGATAGCGGACGGCGCGTTGATCTGCCGCGTGTTGCTTCTGTCTCTCGGGTGAATCAGCCATTACGTGAGGTCCGCGAAGTCGATGACGATAGCTTGGAAAATGATCTGCCCGAATTCCGAAGGGCCTGGGCTCAGCGAGTAGATGTAGAGGCCGCTCGTTGGAATCGAAGTCGGGGTCGTGGCGGAAATGCTCGTCGGTGCAATGCTAGCCGTCGCGTCCATCGTCTGGGAGGTGGAGTTCGAGATGGAGCCTTGTTCAGCCACGCTGCCGACAAAGAGGTCAGGGGTGCTCGCGTCTACGGCTGCGCTGGCGGTGAGCGTCTGAGTAGTATTTGCAATGGTGATTGCCGCATGGAGTGTCGGCGGGATAATCTTCGTCGTGACCGTAACGCCGCCTTCTCGGGAATAGCCGTTGCCGTAGGAATAGCCGACTTGACCGCTTTCCATAGACCCGCCTCCGCTGACGTTCGTATCTGCTTTGGTGCTGACGCTCGCCTGTTGGCCTTTCAAGGTCAGGACGATGGGTTGAGGGCGAAACTGTGGCCAGTATTGAACGCCGGTTGCTCCTAGAGACACTAGCTTGGCGATGATGTTCGCCTTGGTCGCTCCGCTAGGCATGTAGAACGTGTATTCGGTCGCCGGGACGTTCGTGTTGAATCGCTCGGTAATCGCCGGGGTGACATCAATGAGGATCGACGCGCTTCCTTGTGCGGTAGACGATGGGTTGATCCCCCCGGAGCCGGTTCCGAATACCTCGAAGGACTGTTGAGAGGCCGGGTGGCTGTCGCTGCCTGTTCCTGACGAGGCGTTGAAAGTCGTGGTGAGCGCCGTGAGCACGTCGGGAAGGTCGACACGTGTAATCGTCGTTTGCGCAATCTCGTAGGTGCCCGCGAGAATCTCCTCGATGAACGCCGTATTGTATATGCGGACGGTTGCGGAGTGCGCGTCTATTGGGGTGATCTCGCAATACGGGTCTTCTTCGTAGCCGGTGACGAAGATTCCGCTAGCTGCTGGAAACTCGTAGTAGGGAACAACCTGCTCAACGAACGGCGCGACGAATCCGGCCTGCGGATTGAGCTGCTGACCACTGAGGATTTCTCCGAAGTCGAAGGTGGGCGATACTTGCGCCATTACGTAGGAATTCCCGTTGGGGTGGTAGTTCCGCCAATGATGCTCTCATCCCAGGTTATCAGACTTTGGAAAGCCGCGTCGCGATTGGCCGAAAGGCTGGCCTCGTCGAGGTTCCCTTCTTGGCGCTGAACCATCGTCTTGAAGTATTTGTTCACTTCCAAAAGGGTTTGAAACATCATGAAGTCCGGCGCTCGTTGGATAAGGTAATCCGTGTCGGTAGTGGTGGTGTAGTCGGGAAGCCAGCGGACGATTGAGAGCCGGGAGATAACTGGGAACGTGAACGCAGCGGCTGGCACGAGAGACACAACTTGCCCCTGCTGAAAGCACACGGGGTTCGTCGTGGATACCCCAACTTCCTCCAAGGTCTTTGCCGCGTTGTAATATTCGCGCCCGACTTGCCTGGAAACTCGCTCGTTCCATTCGTCATTGGTCAGGAATTCAATCGGGTAGAAGTCGCCTCCTGAGACCGGGAGAAGGACGTTTTGAATCGTCTTGATCGAGACCGTTCCCGTCGCCTGCGTAATCGTCAGTGTGCCCGTGTTGGTTCCTACTGCGGTGTAGGTGCCCGCAGGATCGCTGCTGGTGGTCGTTCTGTTCCAGTAGTTGCTCCCCGCTGCTAGAGAGGCTGTGGAGACAATCCACGCGGTTCCCGTGTAGCTGAGGAAGTAGGATGCGCCTCCGGTTGTGCGCGTGTAGAACGGAAGGCCGTTAGCGGTCGTTCCGGCGAGCGTGAAAGAGCCTGCGACGTTTGGCGAGAGCGTTCCTGAAGCGGTGACTGAGGTATCGACGTAGGCTCCTGCGATGTTCGCCCCCGTTGACGCAATTGCGAGCGAAACGTCGATCTGCGAATACTGGAAGTTGCGAGCACGCTCTGCCCATCGGCGGGCGTTGTTGATCGCCAAGTAAAAGATGTTCGAGCCCGTCGCGGTGATGAAGTCCCCCACGGCATCCCGTTGCATATAGCTCGCACACGCTGTCTGTATCGTTCCTACGGTGTCCATAGATTACATTCTCAAATTCACGCCTTTCATGGAAATCGCGGCGTCTGAGTAGATGGCTCTCGTGATAGCTTCCTCTGCCTGTTCCTTCGCGGCTTCTCCCTGTTCAGAGGTTGGGTCTTCCGCGCGATAGGCGTAGGACTGTGCGAGCTTCGTTACCGCGTCTCCAAGGTTGCCGTCT
>JAOYMO020441143.1:0-19852 GCA_025802455.2 Iodosphaeria phyllophila | reverse complement strand
ACCCACGCACTCATGGCCTCCGAGCTGGCCCGCAGCGAATTCGCGCACAAAACCCTCCTCGAGTCTTCGGCGCAGCTCTCCGGCGTCGCCGATTCCTACGCCCTCGTAGATGATATGCTGGCCCGCTCCCGCGCGCTGCTGGGCACCCTTCTGCGCTCCCAGAAGTCCGACACGTGGTACCTCGAGACGACGTACTGGATGCTCTTGACTACGATCGTTTGGTTGGCGTTCCGCCGCTTTTTGTACGGGCCCGCCTGGTGGTTCGTCTGGCTGCCCTTGAAGCTGACGCTCAAGGGCGTCATTGGCGTATCAGGTGCTGTGGGGCTGTTTGGGGGGAGAGATGGGGTGGAGCCGTCGGACTTGGTGGCGGATTTAGAGGCCGCGGGTCCTGCTACGCCGGTTATGAATAATGAGGATGTGCCGACTATCCGGGTGGGACGGGGCATTCCGGTGTCTTCGGGAGAGGCCGTGAAAGATGCTGTTCCCGAACCTGGAGCCGAGTCTATGTTGGAAGAGGTCGGCCATATTATGGACGAGGCAAACGAGCGCGATGCCGCTTATGATACTACCAAAGGGTCTGAGATGGGGGTTGATGAGCCCGTGTTAGAGGAAAGGGGGCGGGATCCACAGGAAGCTGCGAGGGTCAAAGATGAACTGTAGATCACACCACTATTTCGGAACGTCTTGATCAAGACAAGCGTTACAAATTGGATCATTCAGAAGAACGTCATTACTCATGTCGTCTCTTACACCTTCACGGTTCAGCGCTCACGACTAATCTTGGGGTCTTCTAATTCAGTTTTCAAGGCAACTTTTCCTGATGTTTCCTCTCACGCAGCTCTGTCAAATTCGTCACAAATACCTAAAGATACGCGCATGCCACAACTAACAACAAAATGAACATTAGAAATTTTGATTAGACATCAAAACAAAAAAAAAAAACAAATGAAGCCACTACCGAAACTCCTCTCCCTTGAACCCCCCTCTCGGACCATAACCCCATCCATTGTAAACCCAAGCGGCCAATATCCAATTTCCAGTACGCCGTGTGTACCTTTTTTCTGTTCTCTCTCTCTCTCTCTCTCTCTCTCTCTCTCTCTCTCTCCCTCCTTCTCTTTCTCCCAAAGTACAGTATATCGAGATATCATACATACAAGGGATCCCGCGAATAACAAACAATCCATCGAACGAATAACAAAAGAAAGAGATATCCAAAGTTCTTGCGTCTCCTCGTCGGTCTTTTACTCATGCTTCACGCTCTTCTTCCTCCTCTCCTCCGCATGACCATCGCTCCCGTCTAGCGTTGCTGTCCCCACCACGTCAGCACCGCTTGTCTCCCGCGCTTCGGGCTTCCTCTCCGCATCAGCACCAGGAATCCCGCCCAGCACCTCGTTCGCCTGCGTCGGCGTATCCGTCCCGTTCAGCAGATCCTCCACGCCGGACCCGAAATCAAAGTCCCCCAGCGCCGGGTCCAGCAGGGCCTCGTGAGGCTCGAACCCGGGGTGCGCGTCGAATGGATGCTGTCCCGGCGCCAGAGCTCCCATGCCTAGGCCTAGACCCGCGCCCAGCATCCCCGTCGGCGTCCCGACTAGCGGGTAGGGGTTCGGCTCGACCGTCTCGCCGCTGTGGAGGTGGTGGTGGTGGTGGTGGTGGTGGCTGGCTTCGTCGCCGAAGGCGTAGCTGGTTTCGTAGAGGCCTAGCTGCGTCTGGAAGTGGTCGTCGCCGTAGCTCGGGGCGTCAGTATCGATGGGGGGGATGTCGTGGTGGGAGTGGTGGTGATGAGGCTGGGTCGGATTCGGCGGGGGTGGGTAGTGTTCTTGTGGTGGCACGGACTCGTGTGTGACGGAAGTCGGGTCTGGGTACAGTTCGTAGGGGTCCAGGGGCGGTGTCACCGAGTTTGTATATGGCTGTTGCTGCTGCTGCTGCTGCTGCTGCTGCTGCTGCCGCTGCTGCTGCTGCTGCATCTGCTGCTGCTGGTGTTGCTGGTGCAGGTGGACGGCGGGAGACGGCGTGTGACGGCTGTAGAAGCCCGGGACCTGGCTCGCCGCGGCCGCCTGGGCCATGGTGTACTGATGCTGGTGCTGGTGCTGGTGCTGGGCTTGTTGCTGGTATCGCGACATTTGGTGTGGGTGCTGCATGGCCTCGACCTGATGGTGCGTGTAGTAGTGCCCATTGCCCATCTCGGGATACGGCGCTGGCATGGCTCGCCCGGGGTTGCTGTAGGCGAAGTGGCTCATCTGCGTCATTGGATACGGCGAGATGTGGCTGGCCTGCCCGTATGGTTGCCCGAGAGCCTGGCATTGCTGTTGCGCTTGTTGTAGTTGTTTCTGCTGCTGTTGTTGTTGTGCCAATTGCTGCTGCTGCTGCTGCTGCTGCTGCTGCTTGGTCTGCTGCTGTTGCCCATACATGGACTGATACTTCGCAGTATTGTACGCAACCGAGCGCGGAGGCTGATATTCTCCATCTGGATCCGCATCCACGCCGACGCCACGCCCCACAGGCTCGTCCCAGTACCCGCCTATATCGTCGATCTCGGAATCGTCATCTTCGCCATGACGACCACTGACCGGCGCGGCCTTCTTCCCCTTGGAGGGCGAGAACTTCCACTCGGGAAAGGCGATCTGGTGGTTCTTGCTCTCGATCAGAGCCCAGTCGTTATACTGGTCGCGAATCTCCTGCGGCTCCAGCGCCCATCCGGCTCCGCAGACCTCCGAGACGACCTGGTGGTTGTCGCGCTTGCTGAACTCCTTCACCCGGTTCTTGTTCGCCTTGCGGTACAGCATGAACGCGTTCATGGGCCGCTTGATCTTCTTGGACTTGCTCTGCGCGACTTCCGTCTGTCGCTCCTCCGTCGATCGCGTCACGTACTCCTCGATGCTGCTGTCCGTCACGCTGGTTATTTCCTTGAGGAGCTCCGACAAGGGGCCCGGCAGCTTCGTCTCCTTGCCCCCTTCCTTCTTGCGCCGCTTGGGCTTGGGCTTGGACTTGGGCTTCTCGACCCGGGCCTTCTTGGGCGCGATGGGATCGGACGTCGCGGGCTTGGAGGCGCGGCCATTACGCAGAGTCATGCCCGTGGTAGCGCGGGGCGTGGGCGGGGATGTGGCGGGAGTGCTATAGCGAGGGGTCTGGCATGGGTTAGCATCTACTTCGGATACTCCCTCGGAGTCTTGTCCCTTCTCCTCCTCCTCCTCCTCCTCTGTTCCCTCTTCCGAGTCCGTATCGTCGTATCCATACGACCTCTTCCCCTTCCCTTTACTCCTGGTACGGCTACTTACTGGATTGGGGGGCAGCTCGGGATAAGGTGAGTATTCCTCTCCCAAGTTCCCCGCATATGGGCTGCCGTACGCCGGGGCTACGCCCTGTCGCTGCGGTGCGGGACTGCCAAATTGCGATTGTGGTCTTGACTTGTTGTTGTACTGTGCGATTGGCTCCAGGCCATGGTGGAGGTGGAGGAGGTTGTTGTTGTTATTGTTGTTGTTATTGCTTGGGTCGCCTCGGCCAAAGGCCGCCGGCGACTGAGACTGTGTTCGGTCCATAGTCTGATCTTCTCTCCCCAAATCCACCTTGCAATGTCAATTACGGGGTGTTCGCAAAGCCCAAGAATGAAGGAGGGAGGTTCAGTTGAAGGACCGAGGGTGCCAAGGGGGGATTAAGAAGGTCTTAGTTCCAGGCAAGGGGGGATCTGTCGATAAAAGCGATCAGCGGTGCTGGAAAAAGACTTGTTGTTCTGAACTTCTTTTGCTTCTGCAAAGTCAAACAGACGATGAGTAGCGTATGGCGCGACAGAGAGCACCGGCTTGCTGCTATAGCGCGGACAGGTAGCAGGACGCGGTTGATGGTGGAGAACAAGGGGGTGGGAGAAGGATGAATGCACATACAAGCAGGCCCCTATCCGATTGCGATTGTGCAGGATGCGTTCGGCAAAGGGATCCCCAATCTACAGGCGTAGATGCGGGCTGAGCGTTGGTGGTCGCTGCGCCGCGGGGAGAATTCGACTATAGTCTTCTCCAGTGTAGGGGAATGCCGCAGTTAGGCTTTCAAGAATGGGCAATAACACGGTGACAGAGACTGGTACTCTGATCACAGTCAGCCTTGTGAGAGACTGCAATAGTGAGGAGGAAATCTCTGGCGCCGCTGTGGCTAGGGTATCCGGAGTCTCTCCACGAAACTATCAATGGGTCAGTATGGGGGGCTTGACGGTGAGCTTTGCAGGCGGTATGTGCAGCACACACAGCCTGGAGAGCACAAGTTGGTAGTAGATCAAGCGGTGGGCGTGGTGAAAGACCTATCAGGAACAAGGACGACCTCGGATGTTTCTTGTGCTGGCGAAAGGGGAGTTGAGGTGGGTTCCCGTGTACTAGAACAGCAAGGCACCAGACACAATTGGCCAACACCTTTTCTTCTTAGGGAAGAAGGTAAAGCCTGGAGACAACAAACTCAAGTATCAAAAACCAGTACTGACCTCTCTGAGTGGTGAAGATGGAGTTGGTGTTGGCAGTGGTGATTGAATCAACGCGCGCACCGCGTAGCTGTGTCTGTCGGTTTTCTGGAACCTGGAACCCAGTTTTCCGAATCGCTCGGTAAATCTGCACGCCTCTCTAGCGTGGTTAGGCTGGCTGGGACTAACAAAAACGCAGAAGCAATGCAACTTCTCTATCAAAGAGAGCCCGATTGCGTTGGTTGGGTGCACGCCTGGGCAGGATACTCACGTTGACCCCCCTGCCGGTCCGTCCGTCTATCGGGTTTGGTTGAGACGGTAACAGTGTAGCCCTAAGCTCTTTGCCTAGGCAGCTGGACGTGGATAATTTGCTAGATTGTTGCTGGCGGATCAATCTTCTCTTCTTTGATCGTTCCGTGATTTCGCCGATTGTGCTGGTAGGCGTTGCTGAAATGAGACTTCGCTTTGTGTTCTTTAACAGGAGGAAGTGTGCCTGAATGGACCTGACTTCTGGCTCTTTTGTAATGTGGCACGTTGAACAACGCCTTTCTCTACTTCAGCTGAGATGGGAGGCTGACGATCTTGCAGTTGTTGTTGTTGCGAAGAATAAAGGTGAGAGTTGAACGTTTGCTTTGTCCTAAGGGGGCGTCTTGTTCGGCTGCTGCCACAGCCAGGAATACTGGTTTACTCGGCGACAATCCAACACAACTCAAAGAAACACTTCGTTAAGAAGATTAGAAGAATGAGACGCTGGACAGCAGGGAGATTGAAGAAAAGAAAGCAGCTCTTCCCCGTCAATTACTTGGGCTGTAAGTTATTTGTATCTTTGTTACGTACGTTCAACACACAGAGCTGGCTGCACAAGTTCTTTCTCCTCGAGCCCCCAGTTACCGTTTCCGGACATCTCTCTGCATTTCCATATGACAGGAATCAGGCACTGGAAGACGCAAGCCTGGGGAAGAGCGTCATGGTCAGGTGGTAGCTAAGTAGTGACATCTCTACACTACCATGAATGAGCAGATAGACTCGCCCGCAACAGTCATAGTCATAACCGTTCTCGTACGAGGCAGTCGCTCTACTTCTGCTTCGCTTGGGTTCGATGCATTCCGGATGATAGCCGTTTGGTTTCAGCATGATCACCGCGGAGGCCCCACGGGCATTCAAAAAGTTGAACCCGGCGACATTCAGATTAGCCCTAGTACATACGGCAGTACCGGAACCGTAATCTAGGCGTTCCCCGACGATTAGAATCCAGGCAAGACATTCCTAAGCAGCATTTCCGCTTTTACCATGTGGCCATGCCGACAGGGACCCCCTTTGGGGGGTGATGTACTTGTCTGGCATGAACCGACTAGCGTTCGCGCACCCACCCGGATTTGCCGCATGAGACTTTCTGATTCCCACCGCCTCGTTCCTGCTAGATCTTGGACACGAAGCTCATTTGGAAGATGAATTTTCGAAAATTGGTTGTCAAAACTGTGCTCACAGTATTAGGTCTCAACTGAGACCAGCAGCCCCTGCCCAGGTCGCAGCACCATAAGCAGAAAACTTCTCAGAAACAACATCATTTCATTTTACATCTTGGCTTCTAGGCAGGCGTAGGAGCCTGCTAGCACAGCTTAGGGTTTGCCGTTCCCATCCTCGCCTCCGTCCATATTGAACGCCTGGAATGCCGGCACTGCCGGAAACGTGCTGCCCACAACGTGTGGCCCGTTCCCGCATTCCTGAGGACATTGCCAGAAGCCGCCGCGGGTTCTCCCGCCAGATACCTAGAATCCTTTTTTTCTTCATTGACCCGTTTGGCGCCGGTCCAATACAACCGCGAAGCCAGATGATTGCGGTGCGGAACAGGCACCGTTGTAATGCAGGCATCGAATACAGTCAGTCGTTGCTGTTCCCCATCGCCAGACCGGTATCTGAGGACGCATGCGAGTTCATCTGTCAGTGTCAGTTTACAAGGCAGGCATTAGCATGGACGGTTTTCTGTCTGCGAGATTGGGTACGTTCTGTAATGTCGCAGTACTGTGCCGAGATGCGATTATAGCTGTTTGCAACTAAAATCTGGTACCCCCCTGTTGACTGACGGATAGCTGCACTGGCGGCAATACCAAGTGACAGGGGCACCTGTTTGAATGTCAGCGACGCGAAGCCAGCGTACAGGCACTTGTTGAAGAGTAAACCATGGTATTTCACGGCCAGATAGCATTCGTTTTTAGCATGGAACCCACGGCCACACCACCAGAGCATACTCTTGGCCAGAGAAAGGCGCTCGGCCCGATTTTATATCCTCGCGGAAAAGTGTCCTCTCTATCCATCATGACCTACTTGTAGGAACAAACCGGCACATCCTTGCGATTGGTGTTCTATCTTCGCATTGTGAGGGGCTGGTGATCACGTTAGTGTCTTTCAAGACGTATTATTGATAAGCCACCAGCAGGTGACATGTCTAGTGGCTTCTGAGTTCTGACAAGTTGATTTCGGGCGTCGAGAGAGAGAGAGAGAGAGATAGAGAAAGTTGGAATCCCCTAATCTGCCTCATGCTGAGCCATCGCTGTGTACACACAAATCATATTCAGGAGCAACGACCATGTTGGCGTGGGAAACGTTCAAATCCCATAGATTTGGTCATATCTCCGGAGTGAATGTGTTCCTTCGAGTGACTATCATTGGGATGGATTTATGCGGAGGATAAAAGGTACGAAATTGAGCGGCAATAGCAAATGGGTACGCATGTATCAAGGGAAGAAACATGAAAACCGGTAGTCATCTGAGAAAGTCTCCCAAAAAGATGGGAGAAACCCACGAAACTAAATATACGATGGGATCAAAGAATACCGGTACCTCTGATCAGCTTTCCGGAACTCCTTTGATCCCATCGCAAGATATCTATCACCTTGGGCGGTATTCGAGTTCTTCTCGCAGCGCATTGTTCTTTCTTAAACCCACTAGGGCAAAGAAACAAAAAACCTGACAGGACACAAATAGACGACCTCTCCCTTGTTTGCGGTCTGGAGGGAGATGGGGACAGAATGGCAAAGCACCTCATTTCGAAGCTCATCCCCACATGTAAGCCCAGAGATGGATCTGAGGGCAGGTGAGTGACTTGCATATGACCAGTTACTGAGTGCCTAACAGCCCAGCCAAAAAAAAATCATCTCTTTTGGCCTTCTGGGCAAATCATCCATGGACCAGCCAGCCCGTGAGTTGAAAAATCCGGCTTTAGCCTCTTCAAATACACAGTATTCCCGCTTATAAAACTCAGGGTTATGCGGTCCATCCGTCCGCTTGCATTACCTGCCCCGTCATCCTGAAGGCAATTTAGCGGTCCGCCGCCATATCCCCCCACACATCCTTACAAGCTGAGCGAGCTGGATTCCTCGTTGTGTACTGACTGGCGGTTGTCGAGAACACGAGAATAAATCCAACCCGCGCGGCCCAGTTCCCGATGCAACGAACTGTTGGCCTAAGCGCCGAGACAGACTGTGTGTCTTTGGATTTCCAACGAACTGGTGGAGCGGAGGGAGGTACCCTTAGGTCGAAGTGTCAAGTACTGTGGTACTGTCTACGCGTTGACAGCCTGATAATGTCGGTAAGCGGGCCGGGGCTGCAATAAGATGGGGTGGTGCTGGAACGTTTGCTTGTAGGTTGGCTCAGGGTTCCATGGCTGGAGGTACCAGTGGGAGGAAACATGAGATCGATCTTGATGGTTCCATTCTGCAAAGTCATCTCGAAAGCACCGGGCTCTACCGTGTCTTGATCTAGATACCAGTTGCCATGGCCATACCGGTAATCAGGTCTTTTCGACACCTCTTCTATATCCTTAGTATCAGGCCAGCTCTCAATTTCAATTCAACAAGCCACCACACATAACACAAAGCTAGAAGGTAGCATCTCGATGCAATCCACCCACAGAGTAGGAGACACTACGTCTTACGTGACCCGCCGGCCAACGGAGGTCAACGGAGGTCCCGGAACGCACTTACGGACCGGATAGAATCGACATAAGATTTGGGCACCTATGAATTCCCAACCGGATAAGTCACCCAGCACGCCACGAAGCGTAAAGCAACATTGTCGGCTAAACCAAGGTAGAATGCATGCCCAAAACATAACCAACAACCCCCAACCAAGCTCTTACTGTTACACAAATCACCATTAGGCATCATCGCATCACTGACCCTGTCGTCGTCTGTCATGCTCAGGAAAACACGGGTAACTCAGTAACGACTTTCGAAGCTGCCAACTCGTCACGTAAGCCAGGGAGAAGGATTTCCGGGCGATTTTATCGCTCACCTAGATCTATCCCGGCGGTTCGTTCTATCTGGACTTACCATGTGTACCAAAGCTGACCGCCCCCCCCGCCATTGAACCCCTCCCGCCCCCAAAGCAAAGCTCGAAAAGCACAAGACAATGAAATTCTTGCATAAAAATATCTATCATGGTTAAAATCATCTAAAGCAGGTAACATGTTATCGTCTAAGCTATTTCCCTTTCCCCTCTCCTCCTCCTCCTCCTCCTCCTCCAGACCTTTCCGCTTGCTCTCGCAATACCGACAGAGTCATCTCGCCACATAACCCCCAATAATGTATGATAGGTAAAAAAAAAAAAAATATGTACTTCCCGTGCCAGACGTCGTGCCTCGTACGCCGAAACGGTGCACCACCGTAATTGTTTGTTCGTCGAATAGTACAGGACCCAGTTGCCAGAAACACCGCCCACCAGCCAGCTAGCCAGCGTCGCCCTTTGCTGTGCTGAGAATTTCCATTAACGCCTCCTACTCCCTCTGCTTCTCCCTGTTGTCCTGCCGAGACACCCAATGCCTGTTGGTTACATCCCTAACTCGCCTCCTTGTGAAGCACGCTTAACTATCGAGCTATAAGCACGGGATAACAGCCCCAGCACCACCATCTCCAGTCTACTCAAACCTACGGACTCCCCACGGCACCGCCAGCCCTTTGCGACACAGTCTGAAGGCTCATCTGCTTAACAGGCGGCGTATTATTCTGCTCATGCAACGGAAGCGGCAACGGCGGGACCCCCGAGCTAAGCGGCATAGCAGTAGAAACCGGGGATGACTGGACAATACTGCTGGGCGGGGCCGGGGGTGACGAGTGCTTGACGGGCGAGAAGCCGTTCTGGGCCGGGGGCAGCGTCGGGGTGGCGTGATTAGAGCTGAACTCGGCGGGCTTGAGCTGCGGGGTGGAGAGAACGGATGGCGGAGCGCCGTGGCTGCTGGACGGGCGGCCGCCGAGGGCAGAGTTGAAGGAGACGGTTGGGGTGGAGATGGTGGGGTTTTTCTTTACCGGGGACTCGATTTTGGTGTTGATGGGTGGCGCGGGTGACACGGTGGGGCCGGATACTTGCGCGGTGGTTGTCGTGTTGTTGCCGACGGTGGTGTTGGTCTTGGGCGATACGTGGAAGATACCCTTGGGCGGGAGACTCAAGTGCTCGCCAGTTCTGGTGGCGGAATCCGGGGATGAGTGAGTGATGGTGGAGTAGGCACGAGACTTATTGGGGGACTGCTGAGGGGGCGATAGTGTGGGATGGGGGGATGAGAACGGGTTTGAGCCATCACCATTAGCGAAGGGTGAAGGCGGATGGAATTGCTGGGCACCAGATGGTTTGATGGGGATAGTGGGCGGAGGCTTTCCAAGCTTTTGCTTGGCAGCATCAAGGGATGGGGGTGGAATCCGTGTGAGTGTGGGTGCGGGTGCGCCATTAGCTGCCGATGCACTGCTGACGGTAAGTGCAGGCTTGACCGGGATCTCCACTGCAATAGTGGTGTTATTGTCGTTGGTAGTGTTACCATTGGTGGTGGTACTGCTGGGTCCCTTGGATTGTTGTGAAGGCGACACTTCGCTGGGGTCTTTAACCTTGAGCTTAATGACGGTCGATTTGGGCTGTTCTAGCTTTCGCTTGCACGAGTCGCAGGTGAATTGAAAATCATGGCTTTCCGCCTCGTTCTTACTGATACCGACACATTTACTGTGCATCCAAACTGCGCATCGCTCGCAGGCGATACTGTGTGTACCATCATCCACTTGTCCGTGTACGCCGCAAATACAATCGAAAATCCAGTCGTCTTCTTCCTCCTGTAACAGTTTAAGGGCATCCTTCTTCTTGGTGATCTCAACTTGAAGGCGGCGCCCAGAGAGACGGCCAGGGGCGTTGGAGCCGTTGGAATCAACATCCTTACTGCTCTCTGAAAGCTGAGCAAGATCTTCCTCGTGACGTGATCGACGTGCATCTCGGTCACGAATGCGATTCTCGCGGGCCATTAGTCTCTTATCGCGTTCCCTCTCTACTCTGACTTGTTTCTGGGCTGCCTTCTTGGCGGCGACTTCTTCAGCATGGCGGCGTCCTTCTTCCTGTCGTGCTTCCTCCTCTTGTTTTTGCTTCTCGGCCTTCCCAGCAAGACGACTGGAGCGTTTGGCGTTGGCTGACTTCTCGAGGAGAAGCAGTTCCTTTTCTCTGGCCAGCACTTTACGTTGGCGTGCTTCTTCATGTTTCTCGAGCATAGGTACCAGACCTTCCAGGATACGGTCCCGCAAAATCTCCTCGTTCTCGTCCTTGGTCTTTTGAATAGTTTTCAAGAAAGCTTGTACCTCTGCCAAGGTAATAGCAATACATTCCCACTTGGCTCCACCTAGACCGTCATCCTCCGGCGACTTAGTCTCTTCTGATCCATTGGCGGGAGTGTCATCTGTCGTGCCTTCAGCGTCCTGTGTCAGACGACGGCGCTTGGCGGCACGAGCTGCGGCTTTGGCCTTCTTGCTGTTCTTCTTGGGCTTCCAAGCAGGTGCAGTAGATGGCGATGGTGGATCGGTCAAGCGATAGAGACGATCATCATCGAGGATGAAATACGTCCGGTCATCCGCATCCCATCCGTAGGGCTCTATCCTCCAACCCGTATGCTCTCTGGTCTTCGTGTCGTCCATCTTCTCGCGGATGCGCTCGGGATATTGCATAACCCATTGAGTAAGTTGCTGAAGGACTTTGATCTTGGTGAAAACTTCAAAACTGTTGAAGCTCACGGGAACTTCTTCTGTCCCGAAGGGATTCTGGTTCGGCTTTCGAGCCACATATTGCCGTCTTGTGTATTCATCAAACAACTCGACGTTCAGTCCACGATGCGATGAGACTTGTTTAAGAAGTGTCAACCCGATATCCGAGAAAACCGTCGATTCGGGTTTGAGACATTCAGTCTCGAGAGCCTGTGAGATGGCACGTTGTGTATTAGCTTCCGTACTTTCCACATTTATTCCAACATGACCTATAACAAAATAAATAGCCAAATACTCACATCCATATCAATACGATCATCAATCTTCAGCGCCTTCCCGAATATGCACAACCACTGGAAAAAGTTGGCAAACTGCCACATATTCCGCAACTTGTAGAGAACGGGATTCCACGCCGATTCCAGCTCGGACGTCGCCGTCGTGGGTTCTGCCGACACGGTGCTGACCTCTGTCTCCGCCTCCATCTCCCCCCGCGCACGCTTCCTAGTCGAAGGCATGATGAGTGGCGTGCCTCCGACACGCCTCTGGCTTGTGATTCGATCGCAATCTATCGGTAGGCCGCTAGTCACAGTCGTGATAGAACGTGTCGAACCTGTGACGGCGATGGTGCGCGACTAGGAGCGCGCATGTAGATGGAAGTAGTGCGAGTGACGCAAGACCGGAGATTTGCTGACGCAGATCAGATGAGTAGTAGTGGTCAGTTAGTAGACGGACAGGCCAGGTAAACGCCTCCCACTTTCGTCGCCGGAAAGAAGGGGTCCGAATAATATTTACTCAAACCCACGGCGTGCTGCAGGGTAGACTGCTGTGAAACCCAGACAGGCGCTGCGAAGCGTGCAAGACGGACGACGGATTGCAGAGCGATCAATGCAACCGGCAAGATTTAGAATTGAAATGCATGAAAAGAAAGACCGAAAAGTATAATTTTGGAGTATCCGTATGCGATGCAAAACATCCCGCCCATGCCTATGCGCACTGATGAGGCTCGTCGGTTTGTGGGTTGTGAGTTGCAAGTGCGCTGTCTGTGATGCTGCTGCTGCTGCTATTGTGGCTGCTGCTGCTGGCTCTTTGAAAGTGTGCAGGACAGGAAGGCAAAAGCTCTGACTTCAGAGCGCGGTCATGCATAACGCGACATTTCATTTGCGTGTGGACCGGGAACGCGTGTGGTGCGCGGTGCACGGATCAGAGTTTTTGCGACGCAGGGGATTTGGAGGGTGGGTCCATACATGTGATTTTAGCAGCTGATGCCTCAGGATTCAATCCGTGTTTGTGCGCAAGCTGAGCCACATTTTGTGGCGCCAGCACACTGGTGGCCGGACTTCAACTTTATGCGCCTCTCTTTCATATTTTCACTCCCCAACGCCCAGCGGATCTACAAGATCAAGTCACTGAATATCGTATTATCTCTTGCTATGGCGAGGCATAAACATCATCCATGGATGAAGTACCAACAGGGTCACTCTCAACACGCTAGCTCGCCTTTCCAACTAGTGGAAATCGGTAGGAGATGACAATCTATATTATTGTTTACAGCAAGTAATGCCCACTGACATTGGGAGCGGTGTGGACTTGAGCGTGGCGCATACCGATTTGATAAAGATCGGCCTGAGTTAAACCGCACAGTTTGTGTGTCAAAAGAGCGGCATACTCTACAGAGGGATGCGTCGAGACTGCCTCTTTCTTGCTGTGCGGGTTTGGGGGTCTTGCGGAGCAATTCTTGGGGTAGGATTGGGGGTTTGGGGAACGTCTTAGAGCCTCTTTGGACATGGGCAAGGAAAAGCGCTGCACCAAGGCATCTCATCTGCATGCGATTCTCTATTATGACCCTCTTGATTCGCCTGACGAGAAGTGCCACACAGCCGGCGCATTCGGTGATGGGGAGAGCACCAGCAAGAGTTGTGAGAGATCTCAGATATCGGCGTCTGGGAATCGCATGAAGAAAAAACTCGATCAACTTCCACGGTACTGAAGTCTAACATCGTACGATATCTTCTTCCACAATTAGATGGTTCCACCATCTTCACAGGCCTCCCATCCACACCACTCACAGCTGGCTCTATCACGGTTTTGTTTCGCGAGAACTCTCAGGGACTTCCTTTTCACAGGGGCAGTGCTGACGGCCTGACCCCTACCTCTGACATCTATCACGAAAAGGGAATCTCGCGCTCCAAGCACTGCTGTACTGTGCGGCGGGTGTGGGCGTCCCCGGAAGCTTATCGTCATTGCTTCGTATCGGGACCGGGATCCGAATTTCTGTTTTTGACAATAGTTCCAGATTGCTGTCCAAACATGTGATCATGTTAGTCCGTAGACACGGTTAGTGAGCCCATAGGCACAGCAGCGAATCTGAAGAGTCGAGATGCGCCCCGGATCGTTCTTTGATGGTTCACTGCAGGAATGGGGTCTGAAGTCCAGACTCACAACGATCTAATAAAAGCTCCCGATGCCGTCCCTACAAATAGTGGGGTAATGACTGGGAATGCGGACAGGGAAGGCCGCTGCGCAAGAAACCCGGTCATTCATCCTGGCCCTTTGATAGGTCTGTCAGATGTGGGCATCCACGTATGATACTCCCCCGGCACGTTCGTAACGCTTCCTGCAGCACCCAAGGCCTTGGTTTCACTAATCGGTACAACACTGTACTGTGGGAGCTTTGGTTGTGCACGACATCACATAGAGAACTGGCCTGCTCGACGCCCTTTGTCAGGTATCACCCAAGTACCCGAGGCTCCACCATCCTCTGGTCGGGATTTCTCTGCACAGTCACGACCGTGATGATTCTTATCAACTCCGGCGTGCTGTGGTGTTTACTCTATTTCTGAATTGTAGTTTCTACAGACATTACAATTGTTGTTGATCATGATTGACATTGTTTCGATTGAGAGGATCTCGACTTTCTTTCGTTGCCCATTCTACGCACCAATTGTGAGGCCCTCTCCTCGCTCTTTCACGCCCGAGAGCTCACGGCTTGGCACATCCCCTGGTGGAAGAAAACAGGTGCCAAGCTGCCAAGTGCGACCAGCTCGACTGAGTCGACTCGCCCAGATTCGAAACACGTCAATCCTGTCAGACTCCACACGCGATCCTACTGTCGTTTCTCATTGACTTGGGGACTCGTCCGATCTCCAGTCCTTCCGGCGCCCATCCGTCAGTAACGTGTAACGTGTAACGAGGTGACGGAGACAGACAACTTCACCAATAAAAACGAGTGAGCGGTCTGCAAAAGGACTGCGAAAGGACTGCGAAAGGACTGCGAAAGGACTGCGAAAGGACTGCTGGCGGCTCCATCTGAACGCAGCCTAGAATTGTCACGACGATACGCGCCAGGAGAGAGCGACAAAGATAAAGACACCGACAACGATAATCGAGCGATCACGACCCCATATCGACGAGGGCTCGAAAGTTACTACCATTACAATTGCAATGTACGCCTCATGGTTCTAGGGCGCAAACTCATAGGCGGGGTACGTTAATGTTATGTTGTGGCGGCTCGACGGGATCTCTTTCTTTCTGACGCGCTTCCCCGCCCTGCCTCCTGGCCTGATACGACGACAGCGTCAGGGTCTCAATAAACCCCTCCAAATAAAAGGGAAAATCCTCGTGAGCAGGCAAAGAGGAAGTTGAAGACACAATTATGACAAGATCTTCAGGGTCGCCCCCATTTGGGCAAGGCGACTCATCAGAACATAATACATCACAACAACCTATACCTTTGCAGAACCTTTCGCCGCACAGCGAATCAACACAATATGCTCAAGTGGTAAGCCCGGAGATGGGCGGATCGAACATCGCGCAAGATAGCGATCGATTGTCGCCTACATCGGCGCAGCTTCGAGCTAACCTTCCGGGTATACGAACTTACTGGGATCAATCGCAGTCTCAGTCTCGAAGCCAACCCGCTCGAGAACGAAGCCCGGATTCACCTTTCGATCCCGCTGCGCTACAGTTTGCCCTACCTCCCGACATTCACCCACCCCCCGAGCCTCCCGGGACTGGGAGCGGGCTGGGCCACTACAGTAATCTGGCAGTACCGTCGAATCCGTATGCGATGCAAACTCCTGATTACGATGAGCCGTCTCAGGACTATCTCGAGTCGGATCGCGCTCCACTCACATCGGGTGCTCAGCCTATATCAGGCTCCCTTATAGCACCCCCGGCCGATCTACCCTCGAGAAGTAGTTTCCAGACCGTGTCCGACCTGGGCGATGGTCCTCCACGTTCGCCTAGGGGGCGAGATACGCGTATGTTGGGTTACGATCTGGAGACGGGATATGATGCAGGCAGTCCTGGGAGATCCCGAGGTCGGGGGACTAGCTTGAAACCATGGGATGGTCGAACATCACATTCGCCTGGTTCCGCCCTGTCTCGCGCTGGATCCATTGTTAGGGCCATGTCCCAGCGTGTTGTTAACATTGGTGGCGAAGCCGAGGCCTTGGAGCAGCATCAGAAGCGCGCTCGATCACGCTCCAGATCACCCAGTATTGATTCCCGAAGACCATCCCAATCCCCCGTGTCACCTGTTGATACCTCGTACCAGTCTCAACTTTATTCTAATTATCCGCAAGAAAAAAGGGGCGACATGCGGTTCACCTACTCCCAAGAAGCCCCTTTGCCACCCTTACCGTCACTCCGCCTCATGCCCAACCCCTTAAAAGGGAAGTCATTAGGTATATTTGGACCGGAAGCTTGGCTTCGCCGTAGGCTCTGCGATCTACTAGTCAATCCCTACATGGAGCCTATCATCCTCATCCTCATTGTCATTCAGGCTATATTGTTGGCGATCGAGGCCGCCCCTAATGTTTTCGACCCGGGGCAAGCACGGCCCGAGTCATGGGTTGGGACTGCCATTGACAAGGCCATGCTCGGCCTGTTTATCATCTTTACATTAGAACTTATCGCGCGCATCATTGTTTCCGGTTTCGTACTCAATGCTTCCGAGTACAGCACGATTGATAGGTCGAGGGGTGTACGCGTCGCCATGGCTGAACAGTATTCAGCCGTTTTTCGTCCCCAACGCCAAAAGTCCGTCAAGGGGGTCCGCCCGGAAACCTATGGTCCCTCTACCTTCGCCCGCTCCCTCACCGTAATGCAAGGCCAGAGAGTGCCCGAGACGGTGGAGGAAGCGCAGAGGATGCAGCTTGCCCGTCGAGCCTTTCTTCGCCATGGCTTCAACCGCTTAGATTTCCTGGCTGTGATGTCTTTCTGGATCAGTTTCTTGATGAGCATCACGGGAGCTGAAGCCCGTCACCACTTTTACCTCTTCCGGATGTTAAGTTGCTTGCGCATTGTCCGCTTACTCGCTCTCACCAATGGGACGTCCATTATACTTCGAAGCTTGAAAAAGGCGACACCACTGCTACTCAGAGTCTCCTTCTTGGTCTCCTTTTTTTGGGTTCTCTTCGCCATCATCGGCATCCAGAGCTTCAAGAACAGTCTCAGCCGCCACTGCGTCTGGCTCGATCCCACCGATCCAACCGACATTACCAAGACATACACTGTTGACATGAGCTTTTGCGGCGGCTATATTGATGCGCAAACGAACAATACAATGCCATGGGTCAAGAGCGAGGATGGCGGCTTGACAGATCTTGTGAATGGTGCCCAGTCACCCAAGGGCATTATCTGTCCGCGTGGTTCCCTTTGCTTGCAGCAGGACAGTCCTTATAATAGCACGGTCAACTTTGACAACATCTTCCATTCATTAGAGTTAGTCTTTGTTATCATGAGCGCCAACACGTGGTCCGATCTCATGTACTACACGACGTACTCC
The DNA here is from genome assembly GCA_025802455.2 of Iodosphaeria phyllophila. Classification (NCBI taxonomy): domain Eukaryota; kingdom Fungi; phylum Ascomycota; class Sordariomycetes; order Amphisphaeriales; family Iodosphaeriaceae; genus Iodosphaeria; species Iodosphaeria phyllophila. The sequence goes on along the minus strand of JAOYMO020441143.1, from coordinate 2,622 downwards.
GATTATCTCCCGACGGCCCTGTTCTTTGGAGCGGGCATTATGATCATGATGTTATGGATGACCAACTTGTTGATTGCCGTCATCACCTCATCGTTTCAAGTCATCCGCGAGGAGAGCAAGTCGAGCGCTTTTACCGCGGCCAACCAAGATGACGCGCAACCATTGGACCAAGAACCCGAACACCAAATTCCGCGGGTTTCTACCTTGCAGAAGAGGTTCGATCGGACCTGGCTCTTTTGGGTTGCTCTCATCTCGGCCGACATTATCGCCCAGGCTTTCCGTAGCTCCGAAAATACGCCGTCCGACCTTGATTGGATCAACACCATTGAGATTGTTGTCACCTGTCTCCTTGATCTCGAGATTATTATCCGCATCACAGCGAATTGGCGCGGATTCCATCGAAGTTGGCGAAACCTTTTCGACTTGTTCCTGGCGGTGGTGACCACCGTCATCCTTCTGCCTCCCATCTTCCGTTCTGGCCAGCCCTACGCTTGGCTCACCGGGTTTCAGATTCTCCGGGTCTACCGTGTCGTCCTGGCTATCCCCATGACCCGCAAGTTGATTCTCCTTGTTCTAGGTAACGCGGCCGGTATTGCCAACCTCATGATGTTTGTCTTCTTGATTACTTTTCTCATGGCCATCCTGGCCTCTCAGCTTTTTCGTGGAGAACTGCCCATGTACGATGACAGCGGTGAATTGGTCGAGATCTCCTTCTACAATATATACAACTCCTTCCTCGGCATGTACCAGGTGCTGTCAAGCGAGAACTGGACCAGTCTTCTCTACAACGTCACTAGCTATACCAAGATCCGGTCAACGTCATGGTACGGTGCTGCGTTCATGATAGGATGGTTTACCCTCGCGTTCTTTATTCTCGTCAATATGTTTATTGCTGTCATTCAGGAGAACTTTGACGTGTCGGAGGATGAGAAGCGACTTGAGCAAGTGAAAGCATTTTTACAGAGGAAGGAATTGGGCAGCAACTCAAGCCATCTGGCTTTGTCGACCATATTTTCATTCGGGAAGAAGAGAAAAGTTCGCGATCCGCTTGACTATGGCCCAGCAACGATGGAAATGTTACTAAAAGATGCCGTTGTTCGCGAGTTCCTGGACGATAATATAGGCGACCCTCTCCAACAGACGAATTCGGCTGAGGAATCCCCCACGCAAGGTAACGGCACTGGTCATGGTCGACCTGGCCCTACGGCACGTGTATGGGGATGGGCTTGGGGCAAAGTTCGCTCCAGGTTTATCAGTGACGAACCGAACCCCTTTTACTCCAATTTGCGGTTCAATGGAGTCAATGATACACATGATCCTCGTGAAATGGCCCGCCAAGTCATGAACGCCTCCTCATCTCGACGCAAAGCCCAGCGAGACTATCTTGCACGTCATCCTAAATACAACAATGCCCTGTATATACTGACTCCCCAGAACCCCCTTCGTCGCTTTTGTCAACGTCTCGTGGGACCGGGGCGAGGGAGTGAGCGAATTGACGGGGTTGAGCCTAACAAAATAGCGTGGTATGCACTCTCGGCTTTCATCTACGCTGCTATTGTCGCCATGGTCGTACTAGCCTGTGTTACCACCCCGTTATACCAAAAGGTGTACTTTATGACCCACGATTACGCAAAGTCCAACTGGTTCATCTGGCTTGACTTGGGATTCGCCATTCTCTTCACGGTAGAAGCAGTCATCAAGGTGATAGCGGACGGGTTTCTCTTGACTCCCAACGCCTACTTTCGAAGCTCCTGGGGCGCAATCGACGGCATTGTCCTCGTCACATTGTGGATTAATATCTTTGCCTTTTACGCAAATGACGGGGCCGTTTCTCGAGCTGTCGGTGCCTTCAAGGCGCTCAGGGCGTTGCGTCTACTCAATGTTAGCGATACTGCTAGAGACACGTTTCATTCGCTCATCATTGTGGGTGGTTGGAATATCATGAGCGCTGCATTGGTGTCTTTGTCGCTCTTAGTTCCCTTCGCTGTCTACGCCTTGAATTTGTTCAATGGTAGAATGATCAGCTGCAACGATGATTCTGTGTCGTCTCTCAACGACTGCTTCGCGGAATACCAAGCCACACCATTCAGTGAGAATTGGCCCATCCTCGCACCCCGAGTCGCAGCCAATCCTTACTACGATTTCGATGATTTCGCTTCATCTCTGTTTACTCTTTTCCAGATTGTGTCCCAGGAAGGATGGGTGGATGTCTCTTTCTCAGCTCAGGCCATTACTGGTGTTGGCCAGCAGCCAGAGCCTGGTATGACACCGGGCAATGCTGTGTTCTTCGTGGTTTATAATCTCCTCGGCACCGTGTTCATTCTAACTCTGTTCATTTCTGTCTTCATGCGCAACTATACAGAGCAGACCGGCGTCGCCTTTTTGACGTCAGAGCAGCGTGCCTGGCTGGAGCTGCGCAAGCTTCTCCGCCAGGTGTCACCGTCCAAGACATCGTATGACGACTCGGAGAAAACATGGAAGAAATGGTGCCACAAGCGGGCCATTGAAAAGCGCGGGAAATGGTACACCGTGGTCACCGTAGTTCTGGTTCTGCATCTCATTCTCATGATGACGGAGTACGCCACGGAACCGAGCTGGTGGAGCACAACAAGGGATGCAATA
>JAOYMO020440978.1:0-19923 GCA_025802455.2 Iodosphaeria phyllophila | reverse complement strand
AGTCCGATGAAGTCGGAATCATGCAGTGAATACGGCCAAATCATTGCAAATCTACATGAAAGTCACTGCGATCTCGGACCCTCCGCTTTACTTTCCAGTTTCGCAGTGTTTCATTAGTACGGGAGGAAGTCACAACCCTCATGGAAAATAAACAACGGAGACAAAAGGCAGGGGCTGACATGACATCCTTCAACCACACAGAGACAGCAATCATCTCCAATTCCCATCCTTGAGTATGGCTGGGTATCGACTGTTCGCCACGGCTCCAAATCGTGTGCCCCTCTTCAGAACAATGCTGGCTAACCGCTCGCCTTTCTTGCCCCGGCTCATATCTCACCAACCAACAAGATGGCCTTCATCATGGACTCGCCACATGGCCGGATCCACAAACATCACCAAGCCACCCCGTAATTCAAATCCATCAAAATCAAATCCCTGGCAACGCCGGACAATTTCCGCCCCATCCACCCCCACCACCCCCGCCTACTCCTCTCCAACAACAGGTCTCCTCTCCCGTCTCCCCTCCTCTTGGGTCCCCTACGCCGAGCTCATCCGCCTCGACAAGCCAGCAGGAACTTACTACCTATTCCTCCCATGTCTCTTCAGCACGCTCCTAGCCGCGCCCCTAACCAACCCCACAACCCCGCCCCTCACCGTCCTCAGCACCTCCCTCCTCTTCCTCGCCGGCTCCCTCATCATGCGCGGCGCCGGCTGCACCATCAACGACCTCTGGGACCGCGACCTAGACCCCCACGTCGCCCGCTCGCACCACCGGCCCCTAGCCCGCAAAGCGCTCACCCCGCTCCAAGCCCTGACCTTCACCGGCGCCCAGCTGCTCGCCGGCCTCGCCGTCCTGCTCCAGTTTCCCATCGAATGCTTCTGGTACGCCACGCCGAGCCTGCTCCTCGTGGCTACCTACCCCCTGGCTAAGCGCGTCACTTATTACCCCCAGATCATCCTCGGTATGACGTTCTCTTGGGGCTCGCTCATGGGCTTTCCCGCGCTCGGCGTCGATTTGCTCGCGGACAGTGCCGCAATGCTGGCTGCGGCGTACTTGTATGCTAGCAACGTGGCCTGGACCGTGCTGTACGACATGGTGTACGCGCACATGGACATCGAGGACGACGCGAAAGCGGGCATCAAAAGTATCGCTGTGAAACACGACGGGGACACCAAAAAGATACTGACGGGGCTCGCGGTCCTGCAGGTGGGGCTGCTGGGCGCTGCGGGGGCGGCGGCAGGGGCTGGGCCAGTTTTCTATGTGGTTAGTTGTGGGGGCGCTGCGGTGGCGCTGGGGTCCATGATCAGGAGGGTCGATTTGAAGAGCGTGCAGAGTTGTTGGTGGTGGTTTGCGAATGGGTGCTGGATTACGGGTGGGACGATTGGGGCAGGGCTTGTGGGGGATTATGCCGTGCGCTACTGGAGGTGGGATGGCAAGAGGAGTGGGGAATGGGAAGGAGAAGGGGAAGGGAAATTGGAACGATGACGGTGTCTACTATGAGGGGGGGATGTGGGATTCAAGTTCGAAGATTCCAACGGACGGGTGGCCCGAGGTATTTGTTGTTCAGCTCAAGTGAATATACTTGCAGATGAGGCTGTCCATTAATGGTACGGTAACGTCGACCTTCAATTACGATTTACTGAAATTCTACGATGCCAGAAGAATGAAACATTGCAAAACTATGCACCGCAAACCTTCCATCTCTACGATCTCAAGGGCGGAGAATACGCCCTGGGACTGTATAAAACGAGCCACTTTTTCCCATGGTCAATCACATCAATATAGGTAACTGAGTTGACAAACGACAAGTTGGTAGAGCGAACCGTGATACAGGTAATACCTCATGTTTAGGAACTGTCTTGTCGTCGGCATTAACGGAGTTAGCCGGCTGTCATAGATGTCAGCCCCCGATTACGGTCGAATTAGTAAGATCTGCAAATAGGGGGGAGAAGGAGCAGGTGAACGATGTATCCATCCGCAGGTTCACGCTAAGGAGGAGAAGCGAGAGCATAGAGGGTGTTTTTTCTTATTTTCTTATCTCTAAAATTATGGCTTTGGTGCTAAGGTCCATGTTCAAACGTCTGGAGATGACTGCACAGTTAATGCTTGTACATTTGGGGCCTCGTTTGCTCTGAAATGACGCGATGGCTTTTGTGTTCCTCCCAGACTTCTATAACTACGCCTCATTTCACTGTTACCCGTGACGTAGGATCAGTGTTTGTGGCTATCGAATCACCACTCATAATTGCTGAAGTCGCCTTTTTCATATGTGTCAGAAATCAGACGAGAAACTTGTGTGCATCCTACAAGTTCTAGGTTGCTACTACGACGTGCTTGTGATGCTCTGTCATGGATGTGGTTATGTGTGCATGGAGGTTGCTGATCATTTCACATTATCCGGTTAGCCGCGCATGCAAACTATAATTGTATGAACTTCTCCCATTAGAAATCGAGTCATAAGAGAGGCCAGTCCTCAACAAAATTATTGTCATCAGAATAGGGTCAACTCGATGTTTAAGATATTTGTCACGAGAGCTGATCTGCTGTACAAGCGTGACTAAAAGAAGTGACTCACAAGCCATCGCGGTCATGTCCAGACTTCGTTCTATCCAGTTGAGTCACCGATGGAGGACACTCCTGGCTTTAAAGGCCCTACCAGACCCCTTTTAACCCTCGTCTTCCGCTCTCCTTAACTTTTCATTCCTACTGGGAAATTCTCCACCATACCAGATCGCAATATATATTGATCGTTACGAATTCAATCTTCCTTAGGCAGCTATCTACCCATCAGCTGTGTTTCTGCTTGCTGTTCTCTAGTTTGCCTCGCTGATGATATCCCTTCCGTCCGGACCACGTTCAAATCTCTTGTCGAAGCCGCACTATGAATCTAGATCGGAAAAGAAACTCGTCGCTTGTCCATACATGGCGTCCGAAATATCGTTGCAAACCCCCTTTCAAAACCTTGAAAATGAGACTTCACCGTTACACGGCAGCCGGAAGAAAAGGAAGGGAACTGCAGTGCGGGAGAAAGGTAAAAGGAAGAGAAAATTTTCATCTTGCCCACAATATCAGCCGCGGCTGGGCCTCCGTCCCCCTAACGTGGGAAATCTTCATCAAGCCCGGGTTGTGTCGTTGGATACCGATGATCCAACCGCGCTAGTAGCCGTTCACCGCCCTGGAATGAAATAGCCCGTGCGAACGACGAGTTCATGCACGGGATGAAACGGTTGGGTGACAGACACCAAGAGCCAGGGCTCATATACTTTTCGGCCCTTATCGTCTAGATGTACCTTGACATTCATCACTTTCTTGGATCTACCGGCATTTTCTCCGCACGCGAGCAACACATCCAGAAATTGCAATGGGAGATGGAGCAAGCACCCAAAACACATTGGGTCAGCGTATTGTTTCATGGAAAGATACCACCATCACTCCTGTCAGTCGAAAGGGGCAGGTGGGACCAGACTTTTCAGCAGATAAACGGCCCAGCTAAACCTTGGTAAAACAGCTGAAGCTCAAGAATGCTTGAGACGACAACAGCAAAGTGACAACCAACATCTCTCAATTGTCAATCATCGTTCAGAATGGCTGCACCACACAAGACCCAGACTTCGATCATGCGATACTTCCCCACGTCTGAATTAAGAGCGTTGTGTTCATCTTGGTGTTGAACTTCCTTAGTTCCGTTCACTCCATCTCGCTGTTCGGAGACCCCCGGCATGGTCTACAATGATCGGGCTCGCCTTTCGTGTTGCCACCCTCCAAATAGATTCATGTCTGGGTTTTCGATGGTGCATACTGGTAAGATCGTTTTCCATTAATCCCAGAGGAAAGTTGAGCGATCGAAGTCAATCGCACAATATGTTTCAAGTGGGCTTCTCCAGGCCGCGGGCTTTCGTGGCAAGCGGATTACTCTCTTGGGATCTTCCATTTCAATTCTGGCATAAAAGGCTGACCAAAATGCTTTTAGGTAGTTAAAGCAGAATTGCCTACCACGCCAAGGTCAGCGAAACCACGCGGCGAAGTAGGGAGGCGACGTATCACTCTCCACTGGCTACTCTATGGGTGAAATTTCCATGTGATTTGTCATGGAAATGTCCGTTGGAAAGTTCAGATTTAGGGAAAATTCGCGATCGTCGAAATCATGTTACTCGACACGCCGCGGAAGCCTAATGCTCGCTTAGGATCAGTGTTCCAGAGAACAGATACAGACCTGATGACTGTAAGAGGCGACGCGCGAGCTATGCCGAAAGGTACTATATACGGCACTTCTCGAGAAAGATTAAGAGGAAGCAGCGCGAGGACGACATAGGGAATGCTGTTGTCAAGGATTCAGTGATCCAGTTTGTCCAGAAGTTGTGAATGTTTCAGTCAAAAAAGAACGTAATGGCGGCTTCGGGCCATGTACTTCGTGTGGCTTTTCCTATATTTTCCCACGAACGACTGCGCTAGATACCCGCTATTCTCGTTACTCAAGAGAGAAGAACTTGGCTCCGAATTATATATCTCTCACCCAGCATGCCAGAATCCTTCGGCGCAAATTAAGAAGGACGGGAAGGGCATGCGGATCCGGCGAACCAAGGAAATCCAGGCTAAACACAAAGCCATATTCCCCGAATATTGCTATATCTAGGGGAAACGGATAGGGACTCTTGTGGCTTCACTAGCAGTTCCGAAACAATCGAAACTGCGGGCTCTTCGTCTGTCACCACACGAGATGTACTAGCAACCTGCCCAGCCAAAGTCCGGCGCTTTGTACCTCCTCCGGATTGACAATACGTCCAGACGAACTCATGTGGTTCTGCTCAAAAAGATCCGAAGAATTGAGGCTGCGGCAGGCATTAAAGGGGCTGAAGCGATCATCCATCACGACCGCAAGGGAAAAGTCATGAGGTCTTGGCGGAATGAACTACTCCCGAGGGCCGTATCACTCGGAAAAGCGGCACTAAGGCATGATGGAAAGGCTCGTCTGCCGATTTATTATTGGGGGATCAGCAATACCACTGGGCAGAGCCAGATCCTAGACGCCAGTTCTTCGGCTGTAGACGCTGAGTGACGGTTCTGGGTGAGGACGGAGGCCTATGGTCGAGTGAGAATTTCGGTAGTCCTCGTACTTTGTGCCTCCTCGGTATCAGCAATACAATTGAACAAATTTATACGGCTCTGTTCAAAACAAGCTAAGGAAACCAATATAAGGCTGTGGAGGTTTCTGTCTGCGGTAAGCATTGAAGGATTCGAAGCCATTATCCATAACGACCGACTGGGGAAGGTCATGAAGGTCCGGAGGAGCGAGCTATTCCCGAAGGCTATGTACTTCGGAGAAGTGGCACGTAGCCATGACGGAAAGGATCGTCTACAGATCTTCTATTCAGCAGGTCCGACCGTTTTTTACTACTGCATGATCAGCGGTATCGGTGGGTAGATTCATATCGTGAGCGCTAATTCTCCGGTTCCTACCGGTGGGCGACGGCTCTGGCTGAGAATTGAGACCTATGACCAAGTCAGAGCTTCGGGGATCCTAGTAATTCTGGAGAAGTCAGAGTTTCTGCGGCGGCTGGTTATCTATCAGATACCACAACAATTGGCTTATGGAGGGGGGAGGGTGGCTGAAAATTGGCATACGGCCTCAACTATTCCAAATAGCTGTATAAACTTGTTCCGACATAGTCGAAATTCAACATGGTTTTCTCACCAGATTACTCAATTTCAAGGCTTAAGAATTGGTAGTTGACCACAACCAGTGCAGAAAGGAGTGTATATGAACTCATTGCAAATTATAGTCAAGATCGAATATAATTGGGATTTGTCCATTTTGAATACTGTGACTACAGCGAAGCCAACTCCGGAGGAAAGGCGACTAACTTTACAGAATTTATTCCCGATAATTACTAGTAACTTAATCCCAAGGAAGAAAGTTGAGAGTTCTGGTAGAAAAGCAACTTAAATCAAGCCAAGGTGCAACTCGTTCTTCTCCAAGTTAGGCCTCGCTATCATGTAAAATAGATGGAATCCGACCAAGTTTGACTGCAACCTCCTTGCTCGTTATTTTTGTCGGACCATATAGTGTACGTAACGCCGTACTGTACTGAGAAGCACTTATCGTGTTACGCGATGCTGCCGTAACGGCTACCATGACGTAATGCAGCGATCACATGTAATCTGTGACAGCCAAATAATGAGCGATTGGTTAAGGACACCACTAAACGACAGCGAAACGTCGCCAGCCATGTCCCACTCTTCCTCTACCCAGCCTACAAATCCAACATCTCCATCCTCCCGAGATCCTCCGCCCACACTATTCCACCGTCCCTCCCCAGCCGTCACGGAAACCGCACCACCGTCTACCACCTTCCGTCAAAATGCCTCTCCGCCAGCTCCAGCGGTGCGTCTCAAGCGAAATCTCTCAGTACTCGCCTCGCGCGCCTTTCAAAGTGCCTCCGCCCCGCGATTGCGCACCGCAGAGTCATCCCGTGGCGTTGACCGCGCCGACGCGCTATGGGCTGAGATGCAGGCCACCCTTGAATCGGTCGAGCTATCAGCCTCGGGTGGCACGCGTGTCTTTGGCCCCGACCACGATCAGAAACTTGCCGATCTTCGAAATGCCCAGATAGCGCTTGCTCAGGCCTGGGCTCGTAACGAAGCCGACGATGGAACGGACACTGTGACTGGCGTTGGCGGGCCTGACGAGCCGGGAGATCTGAAGGCCGCCCTGGGCACGGCTGGATTGGCAGCGGGTGCTGTTGCGGCTGGGGGCACAAGGGCCGCAGCGGATGTGGTAGAATCGGCAAAGAGCGTGTTGGGGAGTGGAGGTGCGGGACCTCCCAGCAGTGGGCGAGGTGGGGGCGGAGGTGGAGGTGATAGGTCGGGCATCACGTTCGAGGAAGAGACAGAGGCTGATATATTGCTGGCTCGTAAGAGGAGAGAGGCGAACGATAGATATTTTGAACGAGTCGACGAGGGCGTCCGCGATGTCGTGGCTAAACTTCAAGATGTGGCGGTGGCTATGCGTGCTGTTGAGCAGGAGAGCCGTAATGTGTGGAAAGAGGAGAGTGTAGAAACGAGGCAGCAAACATGAAGAGAGTGAGCTATGTCCGCTGGCTGTGCCAGTGGGTAGTAGATGGTGGAAAGTCTAGAACAGGGCGAAGTCTCGCTCAGCAGATACATGCGGTTCGTCTAACGCTTCGGGTTGACATAGTCCAGAACTTAATTTAAAACAGAGGAGAAGGCCTTCCAGCTTTCAAAGCACGGCGTCAGGGTTTTTTCATGGGCGATCTCAGTTTCCATTGAGCGCAAGTGACATAGGGGAGCTTTGAGAAGCCGGTCAGCGTCTTCAAGTAATCACCGGTAATGCTACATCGGCATGATATTGAAAACATCAGGCGAGACCTCTACATCTGAAACCCATACAGTCAAGGCCAGATCTGCCCCTAGCTAGAAGGTTAGAGCCTTGGCCACTAATGGCTTCGGCTTCCTCTTTTATGTGACTGCACTCCACGATCAAACGCCACTGAATACTTTCGCTGGGAGGGCAAACAGGTTTAGTATTTGCAAACGCTAGACAACCTAGCCATCCAAATAGGCCAATTCAGTCCAAATGAGGAGGAAAGAAATCTTTTCGTTTGTCTTGCAGCTTTGGCAATATTCAGACCGATACTTGATATCGGCTACGATTTTCAGTATTACTATACTGGTCTTGTGAATCTTTTAACTCTAGTAGGTCTCATTTTGATGCCGCCTTGCAGGATAGAGCCCCCAGCATTTACAAATTGTTCCAATGGAGAGATTCTGGACCAGGCAGCCGCGTTCTGATAACAACCATATGGAGTTCACCGGTTGCCGTTGATGAGGACCTCACAATTTAGCTTGATCTGGTGGCGGGGCGATAATGCTTAATTTGAAGCGAGCGCTGCTTGGTGAGGACCAACACATTCGTCAACACCTGTCAATGTCTACAATTCCTTTTCGCCCATCCCCCAAGCATTGTGGGAGATGTTTCCTCAACCTTCCCATCGATTACCGACGAGTTTCTCATAGAATAACTCGTTGGCCATCGGCTTCCGGCTTCATGCTCCGTGCAATGAGCCGCAAGGCAGCGACTACGTCACAAACGCTCCATTACGGGAAGAGCGTCCCATACACGCCCACACTTCCCCACTCGGCCTGAAGATCTGCAACAAATTCTCTCTTTCCCAACAAGCTTAGAGCGGCTTACCAATGGCTTCGTGGTGCAATGCGAAGCCCCAAAATCATAGAAATGGGGTCAGTTGTTCGTTTATTACTCGCAAACCATGATTTGCCTTTCTTGGTAGACCACCATTAATTAGCCTTTGATGATGTGAAAACAAATATTCAGGTAGTTTTTATCAGGTCTGTAGAAGTACCAATGATCACACTTGCGTAGTATAATGCGCTGCTGAAAATGCGGAATATTTGCTTGTAATCACTTGTGCTGCTTCTTGACCGAGTGAGCTTACTAACAATGCTTTATGATGCGAGTGCTAGTTTACCGAATACTCGACACAGCCCTCCTCGACTAATTTCCTTCTCCTGGCAGATATATGGCGCTTTAGAACCACCGTATTCCAGTTATACATACCCCGAAACATCCAGAAGTACGTTATTTATATTGCATCATTGATGATGTTTCTTCAAACTTGCCGTGATGACTTCAAAATTATTTTACGTACGCGCATCCATTCTCTCATCTGAAGGTTTGCAACCTATGATGGAAATACAGTCTCTGACTTGCAGTATGTTAAGGAGCCCATGTGACCGGACTCGCTGAACCCGAAGTTTGACTAACTATGAGCCAGAATGTAGATTTTTATTAAACTATCCAAAGAGGGAGTTCTTTCCCATATCATCATATGTGCTCCTTCTAACGGGAATCTTGACCTCCTAACGTCGCGGCGAAACTGCGAGATAATCTTTTATGGCGCGGCGCTTTGAGACAGGTACGTCAATCAATTATAATGTCTAATGATTAAGAATAACACGTTTTAAACACCTCTGTGACGACTTTAAATGTCGTATCTGAAGTTCTTAATGATTCAAGAATTTCTGACAACTATCAATCGTTTTGATACATAGGTTGTCAGCGAGAATGATACACAAGCACCCCTAGGCAAGAAATACTACTGACTTTTCACAGAATAGAAAATTAAATCCGTCTCAAAGTCTACATGACCAGTTGCCTCTCGTGAGCTCACTATTTCCGGTTGGTTCACTTAGAGAGTCCAAACATATTTTTGCCGCGGCGAAAAGTGCCGGATTAAGGTGGAGACACGTTGAGAATGGTGTGTTACTTGTTTTTGGTTGTAGAATCCCTCCTTATGATCCTGTCATGATGAAAAATGGGTCTCATTTGAGATCGGTTCATAATCCGTGATGACTTTTCTCAAGGTATTATATTTTCTCTGATGCGCGGGATATTTGGGGCCATGGAAATTAGGAATAGATTAAGACAAGGAATAATAACGAGATACAGGAAAACAGACGTTCCCTACTCAATTACAAGACCCTCGCTGTCTACCACTAGTGACACTGTCACGACCTTCACAGCTTTTCGCCGACCTCCGAAAAGACGAAGTCTTTCACCGCAACACGGCATATCGAACCGTAGTTCTAGGTTCTTGGAAGAGTTATTGTAACGGTATGTCGCTTGTTTCTCTCGGCTAGAAATCAAGCACTCTCGAGCCCCGCTATGATGATCTTGACGCCTGTCTTGTATTTGAGATCCGTACAGGATCCTGGACGAAAATATGTTCCAGTCTGATGTATAGGACAAACGTACTGGCGGCCTTGCAAGTTTGATTAGGTCTGTCAATTGGACTGAAATCTTGAAAATGCAGGGTTCTTCCTGGTCCGTGAGACCAATGCATCTTCGGACACGGTATTCTAAGTCCAAGATGTCCATCTATCGTGGCATTACTCTTCGACAAATTCCCATGATGGACCAAACTTGTGGTCGGCAAGACATAGCGAACTACTTCTGACAGAAAAGATTCGGGTTAATCTAGACTGATCTTGATCAAGGCTGGGTTAAAAGTGCTCGTTGGAACTAACAAAACAAGTCGGAGGTTTATCAACTCAGAATTAACTGTATCATCCAGCCCTGGCATCCCCTTCTTTCTGCTATATGTTCCGCAGGTTTTCAACAAGCTTTGTACAGCGAAGAATCTCCGTAGATTCAATGCTGCAGTGCTTACCTTTCAGCCACATCACGACCTCCACCCCACCAAAACCATTGCGCAGCTGAAGTCATACCATTGCCAAGAGTATCAGCGGCTGCGAGAATATATACCTCCAGTGAATCATGACGTCGGAAATCTTCGTCTTCCGTTTAGCCATGTGTTGTAAGAAGCTCATAAGTACCCCCCTGAGCTATATTGAACTAAGCGTTATTATCAGAGCTTTCTCTCGCATATCCTGTTGGGGCGGAGCTTAGGCTTTAGGTCTTACGGCCGAAATTCCGTATGCTAAGAGCCGGGTGTAGAATGCAGGTATGCTCGAGTCAAGCTTTGCGGCATAGGACTTGAGATTCCTCTCCTCGCTAGGTGTCACGCGCTGGGTCTCCAACCGCGGTTTTTCGGTTCTGTGTACGTTCACATACATCTACTGGCGCTCAAACCGAACACTATCTCACCTGGGCTTCTACAGCCCGTCACATAGCAAGTTCACCTCTCTTCACTACCCCTAAGACGACACTACGGATTGGCTACATACTCAATTCTGCAACTCACTTTACTATAGCTCTCCAACGAATTCGATTTGACTGGCTACAATTGATGGTCCACCACATCGATGCGATGTCAAAATCTGCATCCGTTCGATGCTCCAAGACCGGTGCTTTTCCAATGGAGCCCTGTCGTAAGCGGCAAGGGCTAGCAGATGGCTCAACTATTAATAAAGCCGGTTATAAACCAGCTCTCCCAAAAACCATCATCTTCAGCCCGCCGGTCGAAATGCTGACGTCCGTCTTTCGCTTTTATGCTCCGCCATCTTCGCAGACCAGCCTTGGTAACGATACCTTGAACGTGCGCTTGACATGCAGACGGTTCTGCGCAAACTTCCCGCATCTTCTCGTTCGTCATGTGAAGGTTCGCCGAACCCTGTCGTCCATGCGACGACCAGAGGACCATCAGTAAAGGAGTGGAGAGAATCACAATATACCTGGACCACTATGACCTAAAGCTAGCCCAAGATGAGGATAATTTCATCGAGCAGATCGCCAAACACCTGACCCACGCGATGTCGGGATGCACCCAGAAGCCAGACCTGGCGTTCTGGAATACGGAGGAATTAACCGAGATATTACGCGCGATAGCAGGGATAACAAAACTATTGACGTTTGTTCTCTCACGTCCAAGTCAACGAAGCACCTCATTATAAGCCTCCGGAACAGAGCGTTGGGCCATAAATTATTAGAAGATGTCTTCGACTTGGGGGTCCGGAAGCACACTACGAACTTTTCCACAATTCTCCTATTCGCTACGTAGCTGATCGATGCGAGTGATGCTCTCAAGTTTCAGATTTTGGATTTACTTAGCGATGCGTAAATACGCCTGTAATTTAACGTATCGGTAATGGATCTTGCAAACTGCGACACCAGCGATATGAAATATAGGTAAATGCTGGCAGAACTTTCCGCAGTGCTCCTATCCTGTCGCTCGGATAACTGCATTACTATGTATCCATAGCAAACGCCACAGTGGCTTCATTTTATCGTGCGATACAGGGACCCTCGTCGTGGAGATAACGAACAGCGTGGGCCCATCGCTGACCACTGAAGAATGTCAATTCAAGTCACGCCACTCACGATGCATTTTGGTCCCTGCTGACAGGGACGCCGCGGCTCACTCGAATCCCAGACCGCTTTCTTTTTAGAAAGTGCTGATGAATGTTATATAACAGTGGCTGCAATGCTCATCTTACTTTAGGCCATGTGTTAGAGAAAGGTATTGCATTATTGAGTTGGAAATCGGCATGTCGGCGCGACGGTTGAGCTCCCTTTTTCATGCCCGGCTTCGGCCCAGTGTCACGAGGCCGTCGCGGCTGTCTGTCCCGGCCCGAGCTGCGGCGGTGGTCGGAATTGTGGGGGCTGTTACTGTGTCGACATTAGCCTACTCTAAGGTACGTATGCTGTCTGTTTCCCTGACTAAAGCCTCCTCATTGACATATCATAGCCTTCTCTCTTCTCCATACCGTCTTTGCCGACAGCTGTGGTGTATTGCGATGCGCGCTCGCTCGCAGACCAAGATGAGCGCACACGGCGTGAGGTGGGGGTGACAGATCAGTCGCCGCTGCGACTGCGCATGGAAGACTTCATTCGCGAGAAACAAGAGGAGATCATCTTCGCGCTGGAGAAACTGGACGGTGGCTCATTCCGTGTTGATGAATGGACGCGCCCTAATGGCGGCGGTGGCAGATCGGCCGTATTGCAAGACGGCAACGTGTTCGAGAAAGCCGGCGTCAACATCAGCGTCGTCTACGGCACTCTGCCCAAGGCCTCAGTGGAGAAGATGCGGGTGAATCATAAAAATCTCGATGCTGAGGCTAATGAGCTCGACTTTTACGCCCTGGGCTTGAGCCTTGTGCTGCATCCCCACAATCCCATGGCCCCTACTGTCCACTTGAACTGCCGCTACTTTGAGACAATGCGGTCCGATGGATCTTCACAGGCCTGGTGGTTTGGCGGTGGAAGCGACCTGACACCATCCTACTTGTTCGACGAGGACGCCGTGCACTTCCACAAGACGCTGAAGGAAGCGTGCGACAAACATGATAAAGACTACTATCCCCGATTTAAGAAGTGGTGCGACGATTACTTCAACAACAAGCACCGTGGTGAGCGTCGTGGAGTCGGAGGTATTTTCTTCGACGATCTAGACGAAACAGTGGCGGACGCAGAAAACGGGTTCGCTTTTACCAAGGAGGTGCTTAGCAGCTTCCTGCCCTCATATTTGCCGATTGTGGAGAAGCGAAAAGACATGCCTTTCAACGAGAAAGAAAAGGAGTGGCAGCAAGTGCGCCGTGGTCGCTATGTTGAATTCAATCTGGTGCATGATCGCGGGACTGCTTTCGGGCTGACCGTACCTGGGTCTCGGGTGGAAAGCATCTTGATTAGTCTCCCGCTCACGGCCCAGTGGAGGTACATGCATGAGCCCGAGCCGAAGAGCCGCGAGCAGCGCTTGGTCGATGTTCTTAGAGAGCCGAAGGAATGGGTTTGAGCAGTGTATTATATAGAGTCTTGTATCTCTAAGTTTCTAGCAAATAGATATCTGATGGGGCTGGCGGTATTTAGAAATTAAGCTTAGATGCGACATGGATGGGCGACATGGGAACATGAACAAAGTTTTCAATCCCGAGTTGCAACATTGGAAAGAATATCCGCTCTTGAACATTTACAGTAGATGAATCAGACAATGGCCATACATCCATGCGCCCAAAAGTCTCGTTCTGGTGTTTCTCTGCCTGCAAATTGTTGGAAGAACGGGCTGGAAGAACGGAACCGTCCGAGCAGGTGGCTTCGCTCTGCCTGCTGTACCGAAACTGAACTTGGTGCAATAGCACAGATTAAAGACGATGCTCAAGTGGGATGTAGCTATGTTCGCATAAATAGTTACATGAGGAAGAAAAAGACAGAAAAGGAGCCGGCGGCGATGGTTCTGTACTCTGCTAATGTCCATAAACATCGGCCCATGATCGTTCACCCGGAAGCCGGGCGGATTATTCTGCCCCACTCACTAAGCGACTTATGCGGACGAAACCCACCATCAACTAACTGTACGGCTCAAGGCGGATAATGGCGGCCCCACCGGGGCCTGCGAGTCATCTCTCTCTTAATTTCTGCTACTCATCTACGATGTTGTTGAGAGAATTGTGATCTTTTCAACTAGAAGGGAGCATAAAATACGTGGTCAGAACCTATCATACACTCCAAATGTCCTTGCCCTCTCTTTGACATAGATGATAGAATTTGCTGAAACCTATATAGTATAAGATCTTGGCTGACAGACGCTGCGCCGTATTCCAGATACGGCCTGTGGATTTTTCAGTTCTCGAGTTTGACCTGGGTTTTGTCTCTCTCGTTTATGTTGTGATGTACAACTGATGCTGAATTGGAAGAGAAAACGACAGTGATCCTCCTGGGCGAGATATTTTGCCGGAATGAGATCAAGCCCGGCCAAAGCTTTCCATTAGAAGTACGGCTCGAAAAAGTCGCTACCAACCGTCAAGATTGATGACGCATGACAAAAAGTGAATCTGGCACGAGTGTAGCCCATCGCCGAAATACACTCCACAGCGGTATGGTCAGGTAATGTTGTGAAGTCACGGGGATATCCCTGGTCTATGGCGTGCGTATGGTGCTGTTGTATAGCTGTCATAAAGACGCAATCTTTGATGGATTTCTTCAATGCTAGTATCCGACATAGGCTCATATGTGAAGGCAAAGTTTGGGTACATGTTGCGCTGTACATGCAGGAGGATGGTCTTTAGTCAAATGATCACCACTTACATTAAGCCGGATTGTTTCTTCAACCCTTGTTCTAACTTATCTATCCAAAATTGAGTCAGTGAGTCGATTTTCAGAAAAATGCCCCTACTGGATCAATCTTTTAGATTCCTGCCTGGTATATAGGCGATAGTAAAGCGGGAACGCACCAGTGGTAGTGAGAACAACCACCCAAATTCCATAGCTCGAGGCCAATCATGAGCAGACAGCGACCTCGAACGTAAGTATCTCCCAAGCCGTTCAGAAACAACTCGAATAGGAGACCGTGTTGTCTCGCAATTCTCCGCTCTTTGCTTTTAGGTCCAAAGTTCAGAGCTGGATCTTCAATCGTCGTGTCTCCGCCTCTTCTTCCTCAATTTCCTTCGCCAGTGCCGAGGACATTTCATTCACCTCTAGCCTGTTTTTCTTCTGCTCTTGTTGTCGTCTCCGTAACAGAGACCACCTCTCCTCCATTTGCTCCAAGAGCCTATGTATTGCAGCCTCACCAATTCCCTTCTGCACCCCATACGAAAGCGGCAAGTCCAGTTGTTGGTAGGATGTCAAAATAGGAGGATCTTTTGATATGCCTGCTACGTGGGAATACCGACCGGGAGAATTGGCGGTGTTTTTGGTAGAGTCAGGTCTTGTAACAAATGAGTCCTGACCGGCAGCAAGAATTTTCCTATCACCATGCAACTCTCGCGGGACTGGATCTGAGGACGCTACGAAGCCAGTTAATAGAGTGTTATTGAAAAGAAAAAGGGCAATGCACTTCCAGCACTCACCATGAACTTTGAGTCCCTCCCCTAGACTCAATTTTCCAAACTCGGATGATAGCTTCGGTATCCCCATCTTTCTGAAATTTTGTGTTGTGAGCCTTGCCTGAGCAGAAAATTTGCTGGAACATTGAGTTTGATTTATCTTCTAGTGTGCTGATGTGAATCTGATGGGCAGCTTGGAGAGATGTATCGATGCTGCGTTGGCTGGGTAGAACTAGATGACAGGTAGATAGTCTTCTGATAAACAAGCAGTGAGAAGGAAAGGGACAGAAAGTTTAGTCAGACGGAAGCTTTGAATATTTCCCAATTAGCCTCTCATGGCTATCTGACATCATTTTGGATTTCAGACCAGTGTTTTTAAGTCAGGACTAACGAGCGGCATGATTCATTAGCCACGGAATGATACTGTGATGATGCTAACCGCTTTCTAGCTGACGAATCGCCATGCGAAACCCCTCAATGCGGTTGTAAAGCGTTGTGCTAACTAGGAGGTACCGCCAGGCATCTTAGGATATTTGCTGTAATTTTCATCTTGCAACCAAGTACCTTGCATTGAAATGTACTACCAACGCAACCTAGAAACACCAAAACAAACATCAGAATGACCAAACGTAGAGCGGTCACGCGCAGTGGAATTAGCGCCAATTGCGCTCATCGCTCATTGACTCCCACATCAGCGAGTTATAGGAGGCGACTGGACTGTGTGGGGGAGCTAATTGATTATTGATGAGGTGCTCATGAGGCTACTGGTGTAGGCTCAAAAGGTACTTCCTGATAACAAACCTTGCGAAAGAAATCGAAACGCGAGGCTTAAAGAACGTCTTCGAGAAGTCCCTTCATCGGGGCATCCTGTGGTGAAGCTCACAAGATGTACCGTTCGAGAAGATCGGGTTTGAAGACGGCAACACCCAAGCCCCCCCCCCCCCTCTCCCCCTTCTGGCCGTGGATCACGCAGTCAAAACAGAAACCCAAAATCCAGAATGGGAGAACCTCGCAAATTAATCGATACGAAGTCAGGAGAATCGGAAGCCGCCTGCGGGCAAGGAACGCTTCTATACTCTTGCATGGTCGCATCCGTTCCTAATGATATGCCGCCGAGGCCTAGAAAATCAAAAGCCACTACGCGCCCTCGAGTGTCTAGATCTTTGCCTTCGAAGAGGAGCGCACCCTGCACGGCAGATCTTTGGATGTATCACGTTCGTGGGTTAATGAGTTGAAATCTCAGGACAATTCGGCACTTAACTATAAGCAGTTTCTGGGACATGACGCACCGTTGCGTGGATAATCCATATCTACGTCATGGAGGAGTAGAGATTCTAGCCCGTGTTTGAAGTAGATGAGGTTTCTTGTTCGTCACAAAACGTTTCCGCTCATCGTGATCCGCATGGGGCCAGTCGTTGCCAGAATGTGACTACCCATTTGATATAGGCAAGTGTATACCTGGTTTTCTGCCTTTGGTTGATGGACTATTTATTCTCAAAGGCAAAGCCAGAGGTCCAATTCGTAGGCAACTGAGGCAAAAACACCGATAACATGGGCAAGCATACAAGCTATACGGGCAGATGCATAACACTAACATAATGTCTCAACACAGGCAAGGTAGAAACATGGCAATGTAAGCATTGCCAAGAGAGGCACTTTCAGGGAATACTGTTCAGATCCTGGGATTAAATACGCGGCAATTCCATGAGTTCTGTATGTGATGTGAGAAATACGCCGATCCTGTTGGGATGCGGTGGTAGAGAAAAACCAGATAGAACTGTCCGTACTTCTTAAAAACACTAACTAGAGGGCGAAGGAGAGTGCCCTTATGTATACAAGATTCGGGTGCAAATTCACCCAGACCTAAACTCCAAGATCCACCTTATTCCCGGTCACGTGAAGCAGAATTTTCCACACCTTCCCAATGCAAAGTGCCTCCAGGCCGGGTTTTTCCCATACCTCCCTGATCCATTATGTCTCTTGGTCTACTGGCTCCTGGTGGCCTGCATGCCTCCCAATTTTGCATTCGGAGAACATCGCAATGGTAGGCCTCAGTAGGAGCAGACCGGATTTGTCCCTGAATAGGGGGGAGGCCGGCCTGTCGACTGGTTATTTGGCCGGCCGTGTGGTCATTTGACCCGGGTCCAACAGATCCTGATGCTTCAATCCATATTCATAGGCTTCTTCCTCTGTGTGATTTTGAGCTGAGACTTTTTCTGATGTTGGGATAATGGTGATTTCAGTGAAACGAGCCGATTTCCCAACGTCCTTTTCATCCTATGAGGGGCGTGGGGAAGGGAAGTGTCATGACAGAGTTAAAACACTCCCTCGGGCCAGTAATCGAAGGACCAGAGAGGGCAAGTGCGTTTGCAGTTTTGGGGAGAAGGAACGATGCGAAGCATGATCTGCTTGTTTTCGAGCGTCAACCATTGAAGGCTCTGCAAGGAGGACCGTCAATAATGGATCTTTTGTTATATTTTTAAGCAGCCCGTTCGGGGAAGGCTAGTCTCTAAGATGACTATGAGGAATCTGAGAGATTGGTAACTCTGGAAAAGATTGTCTTCACTTTTCGACATAGACTGTTGTTACAGAGCGTGATCCGGGAAGAGGAGTTCTCTCGGAAATGGTTGGACTGTATGTCATAATGCCCGCCCCGTCTATCCATCGGTTCGAGCCTTCATGTGGAAATATAAATTCTTTCAAGCACTGCTGTATACACACGATATTAATGAACTGCATGTCGCACAGCCTAAACCTCATTGTCGGGGTTCCCTTATGAGTGAAAGGCTTACTTGACGTATTCATCAAGATCGGTAGACCCGGCACGCATTACCTGCGGCGTACATTTCCAGATAGTCGCCCCATTTTTCAAGCTGCTCAATGCTAACCTTGTGCATTCATCAAACGTACGCACATGGAAATACTTGAGAATGGTTGTGGAGACCTCAGCATTGAAATGCTTGCAAGGTCGTGACTACGCGAATGATGTTCGCTTAATGACGAAGGTGTTCAAGAAAATTGGCATCGTCCACTATCCCGCCGCTAAATACCTACCAGCGTGCGAAACCTGTTATCATTCCTTGCAGGTATTTGATGACTTCATCTCCTCGAATTGATGCCAGATCTAATTTCGCCTATTTCCCGCAAATTTAGTGGCCACAAACATGTTGAACTACCATCTGCCCTGCGGTAATCCACACTTAACTGAAATTATTTTCCTGTCTTTCAATTCTCTCGCAACCGCCAAAGTACAGTATCAGGGCTTACGTACACGAACCCCCGGACGAAAGCAGTCCACTAGCATCAGGCTTTACATAGATCTCTCTTTCAGGTAAATAAATGACACCCATTAGCTTGTTCCATCTCGTAAACTGGAAGAAAAATGTGCAAAAGACATCAAACAAGATCTCTCTGTCATCCATAACCGTTTCCACCACCCGATCGAGTCGCATTCTTTGCGTAGAGCCAAACTCACCAAACATAATGGGTTCATCCAAGAAGCGGTCGCGCCATCGCTTCGAATATATCTGTCAGTACCGTAACCATCTGAAACCCATTGTCTTCGCTAGAGACTGACGATTATAGGGACGTCCAATAATTTGCGTGGTGCGAGACTGCGACCTGAGGTTGGTGACATATTCACCCTTGAATACCGCCGCAGCGATAATGGCCGACAGGACGGGATTGCCATGGTGAAGGGTGGAAAGTTCGCCGGTTGGATCCGGCTGATTAGATAGACACCTACCTCTCCTAAGATCATCGATCCCGCCGCGAAAGAAGGCATGAAAGTTGAAATCAAGAAGCGGGAGACGTTTTACTGGGCAGAGGGCGGAGGAAAATGCTACAAAGGTCGAGTGGTGGAGGTGCGCGAGGGGCAAACCAATGTTCTCGTAATAACAGGAAGAGAACCGCGAGAGCCATCATGTGGAATTGGTGTCGAATCCAGACGTATCCATGTTTGGTACAATGCTAAAATGGCCATCGAACATCTAAGACTACAAAAGCCAGAACAGCTAGCAATGTTGGGCATGTGACATTACTGCTAGAAATGTTATCAGGCTTTTATCATAAAAGACAGAATGACCTCTTCTGGACTAATGTTCCAGCTGTCTATCAGACTGATGTGCCATACACGAAATAAGGGAGCATGGGCCCCCTTATTTCCAAGGAGACGTAGTGGCTAGTTTTCGGTATTGGCCTCTGGCAGTCTCAGCGATCGGCGCAGAGTACTCTTGCGGGGTCAATCGGGGCTTGAATACAATCATCTCTTTACCTTGAGCATATGTATCCCACGTAGGACTAGCGGTTATGAATCATGTGGGTCGACCGGAGCCCGCAGTATCACTTGCCATACGGGTTGTACAAAGGAACTCGTTTAGACGCTTTTCAGCTAAGCTTTGATCCATAGTAGATACAATTACAGGATCTCTAGTCTTCGAATCCATGCAGAAAGCAGCAATTCATTGGCCTCCGGAGCCCCATGTCCACTCCCGTTTCGCCTAGAACTCTAGAATGACCAGAACACAACCTTACGAGGCAGGCGGAGTGCGAGCGGTTCTGGTGATGTTTTCTTACATGCGTTTCAGGGCTACGGAGGTAGTGCTGGCAGTCTAAAGTGATTATATCTCATCTTCAGGCAGCGAGCGAGAGATCGTTGTACCGTCATC
>JAOYMO020440894.1:0-19925 GCA_025802455.2 Iodosphaeria phyllophila | reverse complement strand
GACGGCAACGTGCTGATGAATGGCTCGCTGCTCGACTTCGCCGGCACGCCGTACTCGGCAATCGTGACGTCGACGGTTGGCGCGGTCCCGACGTGGAACGGTTCGGCCTGGACTGCATCGGTGCCGACGACGCTTTCCGGTCTCACGACAAACACGATTCCGAAGGCGACGAGCGCGACGGCAATCGGCAACTCGCTGCTCGCCGACAACGGCACGACGCTCAGCTACAACGCGGGCGCGTTCACCATCACGGCGTCGTCGGGCGCCCTCACTTCAGGCGCACAGAACATCAGCGGCGGCGTGACCGCGTCGGGAATCATTAACGGCGGCGCTTTCTCGTCATCCGGTTCCAGCGCAGGCGCCGATGGCTATTATTCGGGCGCCGCAGCGCTCTACTACATGACGAACAACGGCTTCGGTTGCGCGTACGGCACCGCAGGTTCCGCGGCGTGCAAAATCAACGCGGTCGGCGCGGCAGAAAGCACGACGCAGTTCCGTGACCTGGAGCTCGACGACGGCAAGGGCACCAAGATTTTCGACTGCATCGGGTCGACTAAGGCTTGCACGCATGCTGGCCCGGTGACCGTCACGTCGAGCCCGCTCACAACGAACGGCGGCAAGCTGAAGGACACTGGCACGGCGCCGTCGAGCTTTTCGTGTGGAACCGGCGCGGCCGCCTCGGGTGGCAGCTGGGCGTTCAACGTCAGCGTCGGCACCGGCACTGTCACGACCTGCACGATTAACGGATTGACGTTCAACAGCGCGGTCCCAACCTGCAGCGTGATGGGCGACAAGCGCGGGCGGTTCTACATCTCGGCGCTAAGCGCGACGTCGATGACCATCTCGAACGAAGCCGCGACCAACCTGGCGAGCGACACGCTCTACGTCATGTGCGTGGACCACTGATGCCATGGCGGAACCGACACTCATCTCTGACGGCCTCGGCGCCGGCATCATCTCGGCCATCGGCATCGCGTCGGCCGGCTTCATCACGTTCCTGAAGTGGGCGGTCAGTCAGTGGCTGTCCGAGCGCAAGCAGGAACGCGGCGAGATGCTCACGGACCGCAAGCAAGAGCGTGACGAGCGCGCCAAGGACCGCGACGTCCTGACTGATGTGCGCCTCGACGTGCAGTCGCTCGTGCTGCAGAGCACGCGACGTGACCAGCGCCGGCGCGAGACTGAGCAACCCGCAACACGCCGGGTGGCCCGTGGCGAATTTGACCAAGAAGAATCCACGGACATCGTCGAAATCCAAAAAGAGCTGCGCAAGCCAGCGACGCGAAAGCCGACACCGCCTGTCGGCTGGCCGCGACAAAACACGAAGGCGGAGGACCGTTGAAAAATGTTCGAACGATCGACTGCCGCCTACGACCGCATTGTTGTCGATGATCCAGATGTGCCCGCCTCGCCGCAGCACGACGAGGAGGAAGAAGTGCCGCTCATTTCAGTCGACGGCTGGACCCACAAAATGCCTCCCGACCAGCAGACGACGTCGTGCGGTCGCGAGTGGCACGCGGCGTTCAGCTCGTTCATCAAGCTCGTCGACTGGAAGCAAGGCGGAGCCACGGTGCTCTGCATCGAGTGTTTCCCCAAGTTCGAGCGCGACCAAGCAGCAGCGGACTTCGCGCGCCGCATCACCGAGGCCACCGAGGAACTGCCTGCGCTGATGGCAAAGGTGACCGCCCTCCACCCACGAAAGAAGAAGTGACCATGACCTCCGATAATGTAAACACCGCGCTCGTCGTCTTCGGTCTGCTCGTCACGTCCACTAAGTGGCTGTGGGCCAAGCTTCACCACGAGAAGACCGAGAGCATCACGGACGCGCTCAGTTCGACGCTCGACGGTGTTGCCACGAAGCTCGCCGAGAGCGACGACACCATCGACAGTATCCGCACGAAGTTGACCGCAGCGGCCTACGAGGCGCTGACCCGGTTCGGTGTGAAGCGGTCGAGCGCGATGGACATGATCGTCGCGATGCTCGTCGACAAGGCCGTGACCACGGTGCGGCAGCGCATCCTGTCCCGGAAGGCGCTGGAGTCAGCGGTCATTGCAGCCGCGACGCAGGCCGAGGCCACCACGGGCAAGTTCACGCCGGTCGGCAGTATCCCGAAGATTGGCGCTGGCCTGCCCGGTGAAGTGCAGGTCACGATGGTGGCGCCGTGATGTTCCGTCTCGTCCTTGACGTAATTCGCGTACTCGCGGGCGACCCGTCGATTCACACGCAGGCTCAGGTCTGCCACGCTTTCGGCGGCATGCCGCGGCAGTCGTGCGTGCAGACCCTCGCGGCTTGCTACACGTATGACGGCGCGATGACGCCATGCCCCGACAGCCTGGAGTGCTCGCTGTGGTGCTACGGCGTCGACCGACAACTATCGACATCTTTCGGCACAAGCGCCATCACCGGAATCTCAACGGGGACGCCGTGAGCTGCAAGCACATGGCAGGCGGGCCCTGTTCGCAATGCGCCGGTGCCGTCGCGCGTCGCGTCGAGGTGACCGACGGCGGCGTGCTCGTCGATGGCCTGCGCGTGCGCGGGACACTGCCGGCCCGCTCCAAGTACGGCATGCGCGCCATGAAGGCGTCGGGAATGAAGAGGGTGAAGTGAGCGAAGCACTGCGGCTCGCCGGTGAACGCGCACTTCAGACCGCGGAGCAGCTGTTCGCGCTCGACGTCTACGACCCGTCGCCGCACGACCAGAGCGCCAAGGCCATCGCGTCGCGCACCGTCATCGACCACATCCTGACGCAAGCGGGCTGGGGGTTCTCGACGCCGTACAGCGGGCCAGAACCCGCCTGGTGCGGATTATTTGCCGCGACCTGCTGGCGGGCCGCTGGCATCAACCCGAAGTGGTTGCCGACGTACTTCGCGAGCACCTACAGACTTTCACTGTGGGGGCAGTACCGCGACTTCGACGCCAAGCACCCGAACCCGCAGCCGCCACCAAACGAGGGGGCGCGCATCTACGCGGACCTGCATCGCGGTGACATCGCGCCCCGGGCTGGCGACATCGTCATCGTCGGCGACGGGACGCCACCGGTCGGCGACCACATCACGGTGTGTTGCGGTTTCGACGAGAAGACCGGCGCCGTCTCGACCATCAGCGGCAACGGCGTCGGGCTGGGACCGGACGGCAAGCGACGAGAGGGCATCGTCCGCCGCGACTTCAAGCCGGGCGACAAGTACAGGCCCTTGTGGATGATCAGGCCGGCCGTGGAGGACTTGCAGGCGGAGGTGGGTTAGCGGCTGCATGGAATGCGGCGCGCAGTTCGTCGACGGCGTGCGACTGGTCGACGTCCTGCGTGTCGTATACATCGTCGTGACGTGTAGAGCATCGGCGTCCTCGCAAAGAACGGCGCTGTTCTCGTAGCCGCACGGCTGCGCGAAGATGAGGAGGTTCCCATTCTCGTCCACGAAGGCGTCTCGCTTCCCTTCCCAACGCCACTTCCCCTGCGTCGCTGCGCGGGCCGTTGCTTCGATGAGGGAGAGGTCGATCACAGCGCGGCCATTGCGAGCTTGAACGCTGGCGATGCATCGCAGCCCCACACGTCGTGGCTGGCCACGATGAACTCTCCAACGTGACACGTCCCTGTGGCAGTTGGGTTGCCGTACGGGGACGGCGGCAGGCCGTGCGGGATCACGTGACCCGGCTCGCCGTAGGTCGCGCGGTCCCACTTCGACTGTGACGGCTTAGTGCTGCACGCGGCGAGGGCGATTAGGAGCAGGGTCTTCACGGCCGCACTTTCCCACGCAACCCTGACGCGGGGAGGGAGATAGGGGTCACGGTAGGCGGCGAACTGAGGCCCGGCAGGAGCAGAACGTCGGAACACGCCAGACAGAGCGCGCTTTTCAACGCAGCGATGACTGGAGCGGCTTCGAACCATTCGCCGTGACGCCGGTACGCCCGGAAGTGTGCATGGACGGCCGCCTCCGACTCCGAGCATCCGCGAGTGAGGGACACAACCTCGAGCTGCTCGGGGCTGCCGGTCTGCAGGTCGCGCATTCGGTTCTCGGCGTTGACGTCTCGGGTGCTACCGATCTTGATCACGCCAGCTCGCGGCGCGTGCAGCATGTACACCCAGCTGGCAGCCCTGAACGGGTTTCCCGAGTCGTGCCGGCATGAGAGCTGACCGCACGCGCGGCGGAATTCCAGCGCCAGTCGGTCCGCCAGGTCTCGGGTTCCCGAGGGCTGCCGACGCATGTATTCGTGGATTCTCTTGAGGGTCTGTTCGCTGGGCGGGTGATTACGCATTTTTGTAGTCTTCCTTGAGGGCGGCTCGGCAAACGAACCGACTCTCCGAGGAGCATTCGGACTCATCCGGACCTACACTTGTCGTGATCGTTTCGGTGTCGTCGTTTGCCATATTCCCCTGTAGTCCAAATGACTTATCGTGATCACCAATGCCGAAATGGCCGAATGGTGGTTCAATTCTACCACGTACCGATGATCAGTCGTCATCTCGGGGACCTGCATCGAGGCCGGATGAGGCGTTGAGCGCCTTTTGAGGCCCACTCTCATGCGAACCCATCAACGCAAAGTCGAGGCTGGATACGGCGCTATGGAGCACGGCGTTCGGCGCGAGGTGGGCGTATCGCTCTGTCTGGCGGATCGATGCATGGCCAAGCAGGTCCTGGATCTCCCGCAGGGACACGCCGCGAATCGCAAGCCAGCTCGCGAACGTGTGCCGGAGCGTGTGCCAGCCGAGGCGGTCTCCTGCGCGGTCCACGATGCTCGCGCGCGCGAGGGCCGACGAGATGGCGTTCACACAGCCGCCCTCGCTCCGCGATCGCACGCGGCCGTGGCGGCCCTGCCATGACTCCGCACCGGGCCATACCCAGTCGTCGGGCGCTGGCGAGGCCTCGTGCTTGCGTCGCTCGGCCTCGAGCTCAAGCTTGGCGTCTGGGGTCAGCGGCACCACTCGACTGCGGCCGCCTTTCGTCGGTCCGGACGCTTCGCCTTCGCGACCCGGGTCCGACCGTCGCACGGTGAGCTGCGAGCTCACGAAATCGATGTCTCCCCACTGGAGGCCGCGGAGCTCGCCAATGCGCAGCCCGGTCCGGAGCCCGACCAACATCATCGAGCGCCAGCGGTGGTGTGCATTGCTGAGCAGTGCGTGAACTTCGTCCTGCGTCAGAAAACGCGGCACGTCTTTGGGCACCTTCAGCGCTTTGGCCGTTGGCGCAAACGGAATGATGCGCCACTCCACGGCTAGCGAGAACATGCGCAGCACCGTGCCCATGCGTGAGTTGACCGTGCGCGGCATCGCCGTCTTCGACCACTCCGTGATGAGCTGGTCGAGGTCTCGACTCTCGATGCTGTCCAAGGGGCGCTTACCGACGGACGGAAGCGTGTGCAGGTTTATCTGCACCGACTGCAACTCGTAGGTGGATGGCCGCGTGCGGGCCTTCTGGTAGTCGAGGAACCGCGCGGCAAACTCGGCCACTGTCGGCATCTTGCCCGTGTATACGCGCGCCTCCAGCTTCCTGAGCAGTTCGCGTTCGAGCGCCACTGCGGCTCGCTGCGTGTTGTCGCCCTTCGGCGCTGTGCCGGAATAGTGCTTGCCGTTGACGACTCCGCGGAATCGCCATCGCTTCTTGTCGTGATAGGGCGGCACTAGGCAGCCCGACTGCGCTCGACGCGCCGCACCTCGTTGAAGGCGACGCGGAACGCTCGGGTGCCGATGCGGAACGCTTGGAGCTCGCCGTTGCGAATCTTCAGCAGCACGCTCCTCCGCGTGCACTTCCAGCGCATGGCGAGCTCGCTTACGGTCAGTACTGCCTGGTTGTCGTTGCTTGTCTCGCTCGTCATCGTCTCGTTCCTTTCGTTGCTCATCGCTCCCACCCCTCCATCGCCTTGCCTTCGCCTGGCACCCAGTCTTGCTCCTTGCGGTAGCCGTGGTTGCTGTAGAGCTGCTCGTGCTCGTGCTGCTCGTAGCCGGCCCCGTACGCCAGCTGCAGCCCTCCCGCCACTCTCAGCGCGGCGGCGAGGTTGGAGAGGCGCTCGATGGCAACGCACCGCCCTTTGTGATTCGCAAGCTTCTGGCAAGCTCGACCGTCCTTGGTTCTGCCCGTGCACTCAACGTTGCTGTTGCTCATCTCGCACCTGCCAGCGACAGCGCGAGCGTCACGATGACGAGGGCGGAGAGAGCGATACCGAACCAAAGAGCAACGCGATCCTCGGCGACCTTGCCGGTGGGGAGCGCGAGTATGCGCATCAACAAGTGGAGCGACATGAACGCAATGCTGATGATGTAGAGGGCGGTCATGGGCGGGCCTCGTGGATGCATCCCTTGCGGTGCACGATTGGCCGGCTGTCGTTCGGCTCCGGCGCGGAGTGACACTCAAGACACCACGCGGCCATTTTGTCGGCGCCTGTCTTTCCAGGCGGGCAATGCGGGCACTCGCCAAGCACGTACCAGCAGCACCAGCATTTCTGCTCGGGCGCAACTTCGGACATCGAGCGCATGTAGCTGCGCTGGTCGTCGTTGAAATAGCTCACTCCGCGTCTCCTTCTGCTGCGATGGCGGCGGTGAGATTCTTCCAATACTTTCCGCCGACGGCCTCGCGAACCGTGGCAGGGCTGCATCCGCGCAGCCTCGCGATCGATACCCAGGTCTCACCATTGGCGCGGCGTTGGCGCGCGTCCTCAATGAGAGCCGGCGAGAGCTTCGTTCGTCTCGTGTTCTGCCCTTTGTTGTTCGACTCCAGCCACGCCGCGATCTTCTCGGCCGTGTCGCGCTCGACATCCGCGATGATGCCGTCCTCGTAGCCGACCGCCGCGGCGTTCATCGAGTCGAGCGTCCGCTCTGCTGTCTCAGCTCGGGCGATAGCGGAGTCGCGCTCGTGACCGCGGTCGATCGCGTTGGCCTGGTCCTCGCCCTGTAACTCAGCAAGTGTCGCGGCAAGCGCCTGAGCGCCGTCCCGCTCCCTCGTCACCCTCTCCACCTCCCCGCGCAACGAGTCGCGCTCGGCGGTGAGGGAGGCGAGTTGGGAGCGGAGCAGTTCGATCTCGTCAACCAGGCGCGGCGCGGCGCTGAGTACGCTGTCAACGTTCGTTGCGCTCATGCCACGATAGCCAACCTTGGAGCAGAGGCGGCGCACCATGCGCAGTTCGGAGTCGTTCACGACGCACCCTCTTTCTCGATGTCGTGCAGCCTGGTTCGCAGTTCCACGTCACGTTCGTTGCTGTGGCCGTCGAGCGAGTAGGCTTCCAGTCCAATCGTGCACGCCTCGACAAGCAGCGCCTTGAGGCGGTCGCGGTCGGCGACGGCCGGGTTCTTCTCGCATACAAGCGAGTGCGCCTTGCCTTCAGCGACGCCGAGGTCAGGTGAGACGATTGTTCCGACGACTACGCCGCACCACCCGCAGCGCCAACCGATCGACTTCGACTCGCCTTGCTCGTGCGCGGAAACGATTTCGCGGAGGGCGGCGTCTACGCGGGCAAGTTCAGCGTTGGCGGCGTCGCGCTCGATGATGACGAGATCGGTCCTGTTCTCGGCCGCCATGATGGCTTCCTGGTCGCAGGTGTGCGACTCGCCCGCGCAGCACACCGACTTACGTAACCGCTCCACCTCCGCCCGCAGCGTGGCGTTCTCGGCCTCGGCGGCGATGGCTCGCTCTACGGCGATGTGCCACTCGGCGAGCGCGGTGTTGTAGTTGTCGGTCGCCTCGGCAAGTTCTGCTCGCAGCGCGGCGGCAGAGGCGATCGTGCGGCCTGCGTCGTCCTCCTGCGCGGATGCGTATGCGGCGAGTCGCGCAGTTATTTTTGTGATGTCCGCGATGCGCTCGCAGTGGCCATCCTCGTTGCCGTGGCCACAGCACTCGTCGCACGCGAATGAGTAGCCGTCTTCCTCATAGTTGCCGAGACACGCGGCGGGCCGCTTGCCGCACTGTGCGCATAGCGGACGCTCGCGCTCCAGTTCCTCGATTCGATCGAGCGCGCTCGGCCACCCCTCGCGAGCGGCGGCGATGAAGCGGGCGTCGGCTTCCTTGAGAATCGGGCCGTTGTCGTCGCTGCCGATGAGCGTGACGTTCGGGGCGATTGAGACGAAACATCTCTCGAACTCGTCGTTTGCGCGAATCGTGTACTCGTAGTCACACGGGTCGCTGCCTTTTAGGCCGGGGTGTCCAGCTCCATGACTGGGCTTGCGGCATCGGCCGGACGCCATGCCCTGCAACCACTCGCCACTCGTAGCCGCGGCGATAATCTCGCGGGGGGTCATGGTGTCTCCTTCCACGCTTCCGCGTGCACGCTGTCGCCGTCACGGACAATAGACGCCTCTTCTACGAGGACGCCCCATGTCACACACGATGTGTCGCCAAGGCCGTAGCGCGTCGTCGACGTCTTGCCGCACGCGCTGCACATCCAGATGGCGCCGGTGGGGGCGGGCGGGATTTTGTCGAAGGCTTGAAAGTCGGTCATCAGTGAATCCTGTGTTGGTTGGTGTGCCCACGGCCTTGGAGCCGAGGGGCGGGCGAGGGGTGAGAGCCAGGGAAATCAGCCGGACCAGTGCAGATAGAACTTCTGCGGATCTGGCTGTCCGAGCACCCACTCGATCATCTCGTTCGTGATCGCGAGAGCGTCGCGATACCAGTCCACGTCGGACTTGCCGTTCTCGTCGACGTGCCTGTAAATGACGTACGTCGCTGGGATGACGCCACCCTTGCCGAGGAAACCAGAGAGCGTCGCCTCGCCGTGAACGATGCCGGCGACGTGCATCGGCTGGTCAAGCGAGTATTCGCCCTCCTGGTTGCTGTAGCTGCCGCTCAGCCACTTGTCGTCCGGTCGCGCCTTCTTGCGCTCGGCGTATTCCGTGCGCTGCTTCTGGAACATCACCAGTGCACGAGCAGCGTCGATGCCTCGCAGTGTCTCGAGTGCGCCGAAGACGTTGGGCGAGATCTCACGAACGCGATAGTCGCCATTCTCCTTCAGGTACGCTTCGAACGCGTCGCGCGCTTCACGACAGCGAACAAGACAAGCCTTCCAGTCCGGCGAGAACTTGTACTCGTCAGTTTTCGCGTCGCCGAAGAAGATGTAGCGAATACCTTTGCCGGTGCGGTCGCGCAGGATCCGCTCGATGCCACCGTCGTTGTAGCTCGAGCGAAGGTAGCCAACCTTGAACATGTGCTCGGGGCTGACCTTGGAATCGATCTCGATCTTTTCCGATGTCGCATCGTTAGGGCGCGGGTTCTCCTTCTCCCAAGCATCGAGCTGCAACTGGCGGCCCTTGCGTGCGCTCTCGTCATCAGCGCCCCACACGTCGATCTTCTCCGCGATCGCCTCGTGCTTCTTCTCGTACTCGTCGTGGGCGACGACGTTCTCGTACTTGTAGAGGTAGACATCCAGACCCATGACTACGCCCCCGCCTTCTCTTCGCGGAGCCTGTCGGCCTTCGCGGCGACCTTGTCGGCAAGCGAATCGTTCGCAGGCTGCGAGATGAGACCGGTCGGCGCGTCCTTCGACTCACTGACAATCTCGGCGTCGATGTAGCCCTGGATCTCTTCCGCTGTGGCTGCGATGGTTGATGCTCGACGGTTGGCGGCATCCGCGAGTTGGTAGCCAACAGCATCGTTCGCGTTGCGCTCCATCTGTGCGACGGCGATACGCAACGCCTCCACCTCCCCGCGCAACGAGTCGCGCTCGGCGGTGAGGGAGGAGAGCAGGTCTTGGCAGTCAACCAACGCCGACGACAGCACCAGCATCGACGAGTAATACGTGCTCGCGTCGCCATCATGGGCGCCGTCGATGATGCGTTGTGCCATCTCGCGAACGCGCGGCTGCGAGAATACACGCGGCCGCACCTGACCGAGCCGGTCCTTCACAGTCCCGCCTCTCGCCGGAGCTGGGCGAAGTGCTCGACGATGGCCGAGCCGGTCTCCTCGTAGCCTGTGATGCTCAGAGCAAGACGGCCTGCGGACTCTCCGCTCTCGCACGCCTCGACGAGCAGCGCCTTGAGGCGGTGTCGCTCCTGCGTGACTGTCGCCAGGTCGCCAGCGAATTCACGCAACCGCTCCACCTCCGCCCGCAGCGTTTCGATGGCGGCGTCGCGCGCCATCACGACAGCGCCCGCATGGTTGTCGTCGCGACGGTGGTTGCCTCGAAGCGCCTGAAGCTCGATGCGCAGCCGATCGCACTCGTCCAGCGCCTCGCTCCACCCCTCGCGGGCGGCGGCGATGAAGCGGGCGTCGGCAGCGCTGTTGAGCACCATCGCGCCGAACTTCAGGCCGTTGGGCATGTCCACGTAATGCGATGCGCCGTCGTGCGTCCAGGGACCACACGTAGCCGCGGCGATAATCTCGCGGGGGGTCATGGTTCCTCTCCGCTGTGCTCGCTGTCATCGCCAAACACCAGGTCAATCTCGTCGTCCGGCACGTCGAAGTCCGTCACACTCTCGCAGTAGCCGGGCCACGCGTTGCTGCGCTCGCACTCGATGAACTGCTCGAACCAGAGCCGACAGAGCTTGTCGCCTTGAGCAAGCGCACGATCCGTCAGCTTCATGACCGACACGGGATAGGGCGCGGCGTTCTCGACTGCGATGATGTAGGCCGCACTGGGACGCTTGCCCGTGACTGCCTCGGCCGCTGCCATCTGATCGGCAACCTGCGCGTGATAGCCGCGGTACATGGCGTCACGAGTGAACCGCTCCGGCTTGGAACAGCGCGTGGTCTTCAGCTCGACTATGTAGTCGGGATGACGCGCATCGGGTGTGGATTGACGCTTGCGACCGTTCTGCTCCCACGCAAGGGACTGCTCGTACACAACGGCCGGGTCGAACAGCAATGCGACGGCTGTGGGGTTGGCCATGATAGACGCGACGACCTTGCGCGACACGGCCATCTCCGTTGAGGACAGGATGGTCGCGTGCGAGTTGAGCGAGCGGAACGCATCCCACTCCTTGCCCCGTCGGACCTTGCCTGGATACTCGAGCACGGGCTGTTTCAGGAGCAGGGCGTGCGTTCCCTTGCCTATGCCGATGCTGGACGTTGCCTTCCTGTCGTCGTCGAACGCGGCGAGGCAGTGAGACGCGGATTGCCCCATCGCTTTCATGTGAAAGAACCGGAGAGGCTTGCTGCGCGTGTCGATGCGGAGCGACCGGTTGTTCGCTGCGAGCTCGTCACGAAGCTCGGCGGTCATGGCGGTGGCGGTGCTATTCATGGCTGTTCTCCCCTCTTCGGAATCGCTGGTCTCACGCGAATGCAGTCGACGGTCTCGCCGTTCATCTGTGTCGTTGCCGGGTAGATGGTGATTTGCTGGCCGACCCACTTCTCTGTGAAATGTCCGTACAGAGCCGCGATGGTCTTGGCGTTGGTGGAGTTGAGCGCTAGGCCTTTCTCCTTGCCCTCGAAGTGAACGACCGGCTTCTTTGTCTTGCGCCCACCAGACGAAACCAGCGTCCCGGCCTCGACACGCGCGATCGTGACGATGATGTCTCGGCCGTCGAGGTCGAACGCGAAGATGAAGTCCCGGTCCATCATGCTTTTCCAGTGCGGCATCTAGCGGCGCTCCTTTCTCGTTTTGGTCGGCACGGACACCGCCCTAGGGAGCGGAACCGGTCCTAACGTCGGCAGCACGTGCGCCCTGGTGCGGAGGTGTGCATTCGCGGTCTCGGAGCGCAACCATGCAACAGCAGCGAGCGCGGCGAACAGAACCGAGACGACAGCAGCGACGAACTCGGCGTTCACGCTGCTACCTCATCGTCGTGCTCGCGGTGAATCTCTGCGAGGCGCCGCATGTCGCGGACGTAGTCGCGGAGCATGACTTCCATGAACTGCGCCATGAACCGAGCACGGACGTCAGGGTCCGCAACGCCCATCGATTCAGCGTGTCGGCGTGCGCGGTCGGCGAGACCCTCCAGGTCGTTGGCGAGGTCCGTCATCAGGCGAGCGACGTCGCTCATGACTTCATGTCCAATCGCGCTTCGATGGCGAAGCCGCCGTAGTAGCCGTTGTGCTCGTTATGGGTCTCGCAGGTGATGACGCCCTTGGATGTCGTCACGAACAGGAACTGGACCTCATGTTCCTCGGCACTATCCATGACATCCGGCGCCTCGCGCACTTCGATGTCCGTGATGGTTGCGCCCTTGTAGTAGTCGGCGTTGTCGAGGTCGCCGCAGGTCATGTAGCGCTTCTCGCAGCACGACTGACCTGCGTCTTGAAGAACGAGAACGCCGTCGCCTACGTCAATGCGCAGCGTGTCGTTCTTCATTTCGACGGACGAAATGGTCTTGCCGATCGACGACTGAACGGCCGTGACGGTCTCGCCGTTGCCACTGAGGCGCGAAATCATCACACCCATGCCGAGCTTGCTCACTTCGACACCGCCTCCACGCCGAACTCGTTGCACAGCGCGCCGATCAGCGCGTGCTCGCCACGAACGCGGAGAAACTCAAAAACTTCGGCAAGGGTGTGAGCGGCGGCATCAGCTGCCGCGTTCAGGCAGGCAGCAGATTGCTCACAAGAGTCCAGGACCGGAATCGCCTGGCGCTGCTTGTGCGGGTCGAGCGCCGCCATCACGCCACCTCCTCGAGCTGGCTGAGCTGCCAAAGGTGCGTGGTCGTCTCGCCGTCGATGCGGACCGCCGCCCATCCGTCGGCAGTGACGGAGACGACGGTTCCGAGGTGGCCGTCCCAGGTCAGGACGCGGAGGAGAGCGGAGGGAGATGCGGGGGGCATGACGTAACTTTTAGTCAACTCACGGGCGTTCGTCAATCTCTTTGTTGACCTTTTATCCTGACAACGCCCTGAGCCTCTGCGGCTTGACAACCGACAGATAAAATGTCATTCGTTGCAGCCATGCCACGCAATAAGCCCCGACAGAAGCGACGATCCATCCACGACAACATCAAGACGCTCCGCACCAAACTGAACCTTACGCAGGAGGATCTTGCGGACATCGTTGGCGTCGACAAATCATCCGTCCACTACTGGGAGTGTGGCCGCTCGTCGCCCACCGGTCGCAGGTTGCCGAGTGTAGCCAAAGCGCTCGGCGTCACGCTCGACCAACTCTTTGCGGAGGCTGCGTAGCTCATGTGCTCAGCTTCCTTTTTTTGGCTCTCGCGTGTCCTGCGGAACCGTGCGGAACAGGGTCGCGCAGTGTTCCGCACCGCTGGAGTCGCGTAGATGCAGCTCGCTCTCGCATGGGATGCCGCGCACGCGGGCGCCGATGACTGGGCTGCGCTGATCGCGTGGTGCCGCCGTGTCGTCGAGGTCGTCGGCCACAAGGAGGTCGCGTACAAGCTCGACGTTCAGCCGTCGCAGCTGACTGACGCGTTGCTCGAGCGCGAACGCAAGGACGTCAAGATGAAGTGGCTGCCGGTACTGCTGCGCATGGCGCCGGAGTCACTGGTGCGCGAGTTCGTCGAGCTTGTCTGCGACCAGCACTCGTTCGAAACGCCCAAGAAGCGGAAGCGCAGAACCGACGCAGAGGAGAACCGCGAGATGCGCGCGTTCCTGGCTGACCAGGCGCCTGCGCTACTCGCAATGTTCGAGAAGGGAGGCCGCTAGTGAGCGTCGAACTGTCGCGACACTTCGATGTGAACCATCGATGCCATGCACGCGGCTCGTGCGTTTCGTCCTGCTCGAACCGCATCGTTGATGATGTCGTTGCGTCCGCTGTCGAACACGACCAACATCACGAGACCCGGCAGCAGGTAGGCGACGAAGCCGATGCCGATAAGCACGTTGCGGCCGCTCGGGCTCCAGCCCCATTTGACCTGAACCGCCGCAACGGCTCCTGCGACCTCGCATCGTTCCTCGACGGTAATCGGTCGACGGCACGAGACGGACTCGCCGTAGCTTCTGCCGACGGCGTACGTGCCGTAGCTGCCCGTTGCGTAAGCGGAGCCGGACGACATGGCCATGCCCTCGAGGTACATGCCCTGCGTCGCGCACTGCTCGGACGGAGTGAGTGGAATGCTGTGCAGGCATCCGCTCAGCGCCACGACAACCGCCACTGCCACCGCTCTGTTCATCAGCCCATCGTCACACAACTCCGCTCGCTCCCGTCAGGTAGCACCGGGGCTGCGCTGCAGAACGCGACAGGTGCGGCATGAGCCTCGCGCTCCTTATCGCTGCGTGCTGCATCATCAGCGGGTTCGTCGGCGCATGGATGCAAACCACGCATCTGCTGGGCAAGGGCTATCGGCTTCGTCTCGACATCGCCCGTGAGGTCGGCTGCGGAATGGTCAGCAGCGGCGGCAGTGAGATGCGTCGCTGCGCGTGCAAGACCGCGAACGACTGCACGTTCAAGCCGGGCCGCCAGCTCACGGAGAAGTCATGACGAACCGGAGTCTCTCTCTTGGCCCAGCCAACGACGAGCTCACGGCCGATCTTGACCGCATCAAGGCGCTACTCGTCGAGGCGTGCTCCATAGGTCTGCGTCTCATGCGAAACGACCACTACATGGGCGACGTGGCACGTGAGCGACTGTTGCAGATCCGCAAGGAGGTTTCACCGTGATCACGCTTTCGAGTGAAGACAGGGAGGCATTGGAGTGGCTAGCCAGGATATTTATTCTTCACGTCAATTCATGCGCCGCAAGTGTCGATCAGTGGCTGGAGCACGCTGATCGCGCACGCGCCATTCTTGGCGTCCTCCTCTCTGCTTCCATGAGCGACTATCCCGACGGACACAGCGAGACTCCAGAACCATGTGAGGAGTGCGGTTCGTATTCCGTCAAGTGCCACTGCGAGCAGGCCATTCAAGCAGACCCGGTCATCGTCGAACTACAAGAGGAGAACTCGCAACTAGAAGACCTTCAACTCCGCACGGCCCAAGAGCGCGATGATCACTCCGTGCGTATCGGACAGCTAGAAGCCGAAGTCGCGCATCTCAAAGAACGGATGGCACTGCGCTTTGAAACTACGAAACGCGCAGTGAAACGCATCCACGAACTGCGAGAGCGCAACGAGTGGCTGAACTCCGAAGTTCAGCACTGGATCGGCGCGGCGAAAGAGTACGCAGACGCGCTCGCTGAGGTCGTGAATGAGCTGGATGTCGCCAGACAGCGCATCGAGAAGTACGGCGCCGATGCGGACAAGCCGAGCGTCCATCTCGCCCGCTCCGTCGTCGAACTGTCGGCACGCGCGGAGAGGTTGGAGGCGATGGTGGTCGCTGCTCGCGATGTTGCTGTCTGGCAAATCAACAACGAAAACGACCGCCGTTACCTAGAGCGTTACAGGGAGAAGCTACGTGACGCACTCGCCAAGCTCGACGGGAAGGAGGGCGATCGGCAAATCGCCTCAAAACCGACTCATCCGATCGAAACGATTCAGGAAGTCGCGATCGCTAACCCGATGCGCCCTGTTGTGTCTCGCGCTGACCTCATCGCCAAGCTGCTCCTCGAGAAGCGCACGACCGAGATTGGCTACAGCGACCTGGAGGTCGCGGCCAGGCGGGGTTGGAACGCCAGGACTGACGAGCTCGTGCAGTGGCTGAAGGAGAACGCATGAGCGCTTACCCGCCATGCCGTGACTGCGCATCGCGGACATCAGCACTCAAGCAGTGGTGCTTGTGCTCCACGACGCGCGCGGACCGTTCGTGCTGTGCACGCCGTGCCGCAAGAACCGACCGAACAAAGAGAAGGGGATGAAGTGATGAGTCCGATCGAAAAGAAACTCTACTGCGCCCTTATTGACGCCGCACCCGTCGATATCTTCGTCTTCAACGGCGTCGCCGACACGGAGTTTGGCGACGAAGACTCCGGCCGCATTGCATGGCTGTCACACGAAGAGCAGGTCCTCTCGTATCGGGTCGACTTCTCGCTGATCACCAACGGTGGCTTGCGCCTTGTCATCGAATGCGATGGGCACGATTTCCACGAGAGAACGAAGCAGCAGGCGGCGCACGATAGAGCTCGCGATCGCGAACTGCTCGCCATCGGGATTCGCACCGTTCGCTTCACCGGCAGCGAGATTCATCACTACGCGCAGAAGTGCGCGCATGAGGTATGGAGAATCTTCGCGCTTGTCTTGGACGAAGAGGACGCGCCGATCTCCACCTGGCACGCCGCGTTTAACGCTGGCGTTCGGTCGGTGACGGAACCCAAAGCCCCACGAGGGGGGCTCTAGTGGGCGCGTCTGTTCGCGTTGAAGACGAGGCGTTCAGCGATCCGCGCCTCGAGCTGCTTGGATCCATCGCTGGCTACAACCGCTTCGAGGCCATGGGGCGCATGACCCACCTCTGGCGCATGTGCACGCATCGAGAAACTCACGTTGCCACCGAAGCGATGGTGGTCGCGTGCCTTGGCGATCGTGGAGTTGACGCAGTGCTGGGTGCGGAACTCGCCGAGCGTTGCGACGAAGGAATCAGAATCCGCGGAACAAAGGGGCGCATTGAGTGGCTGGCGAGTCGCCGTCGCGCCTCAACTGCAGGCGGGGAAGCCAAGAGAGCCAAGACTCCACCCAAGAAGAAGCCAAACCGTGGACAACCGAAGCCAAACGGCACCCAAACAGAACCCAACATCGAGCCAAGCGATAGCCCTCTTACTCTTACTCCTTCTGCCTCTTCTCCTGTTTCTCCTGCTGCTGTTCGGGAGGAGACCGGAGCTCGCTCCGCTCGCCATCGATCGCGCCAGGCGGTCATCGACTCGTTTCACGAATACTTCGTTGGGGCTACTGGTTCGAAACCGACCTGGACTGACGACGCGCGCGGAATGATCGGCGGCCTCGTCGATAAGCACGGCGAGGACGAGTGCTTGCGCAGACTGCGAAACCTCAAGGCTTTCCCGCCTGCGTTCCCCGGTGGCGTCTGGGATGTAGCCACGTTTTCGAGGCACTTCGACAAGATCGCAGTAGCGGGTGGAGGCGGTCGCGAATCCGCCCTCGACGTCGCTCTGCGCATCGCTCAAGGCGGTGACGCGTGAACCGCGAAGAAGCCGGACGGCTCGTGTCCGTGATGCTCGCGGCAGTACCGTCGCATCGCGTGCAGCCGTCGCAGGTCGGCAGCATGGTCTCGGCCTATACCGACCTGCTCGAGGACCTGAGCTACGCGCAGTGCAACGCTGCGATCCGCGTGTTGCTTCAGACGCGCACGTGGCTTCCGAGCATTGCCGACATCCGCGGAACCGCGATGGAGCTCGAGCGCGGACCCGTCAAGGCAGGCGGTGAAGCCTGGGGCGCCGTGCTGCGCGCGATCGGGACCGAGGGAGCGTATCGGCAGCCTGGTGTCGACTTCGTTTTCTCTGACCCGGCCACCGCGCGCTGCGTGCAGTCGCTTGGCTGGCAGGAACTCTGCTCGTCTGAAAACCAAGTCGCTGACCGCGCGAAGTTCGTGCAGCTCTACGACCAGCTCGCCGAGCGCCATCGCCGTGAGATGCAGTCGCCAATGCTGGCGGCAGCAAACGAAACGCGGACGCGCATTGCCGAGGCCGGGAACGGCGTCGTGCTGCAGCTCGCACATGCACTGAGGGCGAAGTCATGACCAACGAGGAATACGTCGCGCACGCACGAGTATCGCTTCAAGCCGCGCTCGGCAAACCCTGGGAAGCCCTGGCCCGCGAGTACCTGCGCGTCGTCGTCGACCGCGCAAAGAGGAAGCAGGAGCAGCGATGAGTCGGGTCTCGGTACTGCGTCTCGTGATTCGCGACTCCAGCTGCGACGGCCCGCTTACGGACGAACAGCAGGCCGTCGTCGCCCACCTTCGCTACGGCCTGCCACTGCCCGCGATGACGCATGGCGACCGCGCAAGGCTGCAGGCGATGGTGGTGTATCGGATCAAGCAGGACAACGTCGTCGTGGTGAGTCGCGGCGGCAGGACGAACCTTCGCCAACCACCATCAGCTCGCGTCGTTCGCGCAGTGGAGCTCGTCGAGCAAGGCTGGACACAGAAGGCAGCGGCGAAAGAATGCGGCGTGTCGCAATCGACCGTGAGCTTGTGGGTCATCGAGGGGCTGCCGTGAACGACCCGCGCGAATCATGGACCGCGCTGGACCATGCACGTGCTCGTCTCGAAGATGCGGCCGTCGTCATCGGCTCGTTGCTCATCGATGGTCCCGACCCGAAGTACGGCGACGAGGCAGAGCTTCAGGCGGCATGCGTTGCGTACGTCGAGGCGGTGAGGGAGTCGAAGCGATGAAGGTCATCTTCCTCGACATCGACGGCGTGCTGAACCACCCCGGCACGTACTGCGAAGGTGCGCCGTGGCGTCGCGAGCCACACGAGCTGCTGCGCGTCCCGATCGCGCCCGAGTGCATGGAGCAACTGAACGCGCTCGTCGCTCGCAGCGGCGCAAAGATTGTCATCTCGTCCAGCTGGCGACTGTTCGCGCGCTGGCAGGATCTCGGTCCTGCTCTCGCGCGCTACGGCCTCGTGGGCGAAGTCATCGGCGAGACGCCAGACCTTGCGAACAACGCGACGTGGCTCAACAACTGGCGCACGCGCGAAGGCGCTCCGTTCACGTACGAGCGTCTCGAGCGCGGCTGGGAGATCCGCGAGTGGCTCGCAGCGCATCCCGAGGTGGAACAGTTCGTCATCCTCGACGACTGCAACGACATGGATGAGCTGCGCCCGTGGCTCGTCTACACCGACGCAGTGAACGGCCTCGACGAGCCGGACGTCGAGCATGCGATGTCGCTGTTCGCGCAGTCACGCGCTGGCATTGAACTGGCCAAGAAGCTGGCGATTGGAGTGGGCGAGCCATGAGGCGCATCTACAACGACGCGACAGGTAAGCACGAGGTGCGACCACTGCCTCACGGTGCGATGCGGTTGCTCGCGAACCTGGTGGAGATTGCGCACTGGCACTGGCTGTTCGAGAGGGCGCGATGAAGGGCCGCACGTTCTACTGGCGTGGCGAACGTCGCGAACAGGTGACAGGCAAGCGCGTCATCGAGCCGCGCGAGATTGTCGGCATCTCGCTCGAGCACAAGGCGTACTGGTTGCTGCGACGCCTGGCAGCTCGTCACGGGCTGAGCATGCGCAGTGCTGCAGCGTTGCTCGTGGAACCACGGGTGAAGCGATGACGCGCAAGCCGAAGCCAGATGCAACTGAATTGCAGCTGTGCGACAACTCGGTGGTGCTCACGGGACAAGCAGCGGAGTGCTACGCGAGGCTGGGGCGAGCTGAGGTGGAGCTGCATCGCGTGGCTGGTGAGTACGAGAAGGCGCGGACGGAGCACGAGGCCGCGTTGCTGATGGTTAGGGCGATGGCGCGGAAAAGTGGCGGAGGTGAGGGATGAGCTACCGCTACGTGTTCTTCGGCGGTTCGCTGCATGGCCAAGAGCGCGAAGGTCAGCATGCTGGCGCGCGCTACTACATCAATCCGATCTTCGAGGATGGTCCTGGCTCCGCGTTCATCGCCAGCCACTACCCACTGCGCGGAGATACGCACATTCGCAAGGAGCGCTATCGGCGCAAGCTGGCCTGGGATGAAGCGCACGAGAACGTCGAGCACGTGCAGTGGCACTACGAAGGCGACGAATGAGCACCACGCGCGACACCGCGTTCGGCTGCGTTCTCTGGACAGGCAAGACCGACAAGAGCGGCTACGGCTATCACGGTCGCTCGCGAGCTCACATTGTTGCGTGGGAGAGCGTCAACGGTCCGCGACCCAAGGACGACAAGGGCGTGACGCTCGAGCTCGACCATGGATGCAGAAGGCCGTCGTGCGTTGCAGTGCATCACATCCAACCTGTGACGGCGCGAGAGAACCAGCTGCGCAAGAGCTGGGCGTATCGAGCAGCGATGAAGCGATGCCAGTTCGGGCACGACCTGACGCAAGGCAATCGGATCGTCACACCTGAGATGGGCATCTGTTGTCGCGCTTGCAACCAGGCCGCCCTGAGAGGCGACAGGAGCGCAAGGGGCGCATCGCATGGAGCTCGATGAGAGGCACCAGAGAATGCCACCTCGAGCGTCCCATGACCTGTGGCGAGGCGTCGCGTAAGTATTTGAAATCACACGGGGTACACCCTCTGACGGGGTG
This sequence comes from Iodosphaeria phyllophila, assembly GCA_025802455.2. NCBI lineage: Eukaryota > Fungi > Ascomycota > Sordariomycetes > Amphisphaeriales > Iodosphaeriaceae > Iodosphaeria > Iodosphaeria phyllophila. The sequence continues at coordinate 11 of JAOYMO020440894.1, read as the reverse complement.
TGTGATTTCGG
>JAOYMO020440806.1:0-19943 GCA_025802455.2 Iodosphaeria phyllophila | reverse complement strand
CTGCTGCTGGACGGAGTCAAACAGAGTGTGGAGGAATGGGATCATTCTACAAAGCTGTTTGAGTAGGACGACTGGTACTGTTAATCTGGAATCTTGGAGGGAATTAAACGTTGCATAGTGTGTCAATCTTCAAAATTTGGCACCTCTGGCGTTACTCGCTCCGCACAGGTAGAGGACTGCTCAGTTGATCGAGCATGGACGGACGGGTAGATCTATCTACCGGGGTTCCTAAAATCTCTAGACTATGGAATACCTACCTAGAGGTTATGGATGGCCTGGAGGCTACGCCATAGGCAGGATAAACCTAGCATACCATCCCATAGAGAATATAGGAGGCAGTACTGTACTTGAAACGCATCGTACATGATGATTGAAGACAAGAATCCCCGAGCTCCAATATCTCCCGATGCCCGATGCGTCAGAAAAACCCTAATTCCTTCCTCAGAGTCGCCAGTATATTACGGATGGGGGATTTACCGGCATGTACCTGGCCTATCGGATGTTCGATTAGCCTTTCTCCAAGGTAAAGAAGAACGGGATATAAGGAACTGCAAGAGCATTCGCCAAGAACGTTTGGAGAAGAAGGTGGCTTCTTGCAGGCTGCTACTTTTCGCCTAACTCATCACAATGCCTTTGTCTTGCATCGTCAGTCTTCTACACAGTACCTAGCAGTGGCGTACCCTGGTCTGTCGACATCTCATGGAACTCTCCGCTGCGGTCGTTCCGGTCGTCGTTCTATTCACCGCGCAGCAGGAGCGATACGCAGAAGTGAATTTTCTGATCCATGGGAGTCCGGGCCCTATTCATTCGAGAAACACCAAGACACAACAATTATCAACGTGAGATAGCAAAAAGGGGGGTGTTTCGCTGAGGGCGATGAGTCTCGTTGGTCCGTGCATACCTCAGCTATCCATCGGGGCTAGTCCATTTCCAGGCTGCCAGGCTAGTACTGCACAGGGTGTGCGACGCGCCACCACCGCGGAGAAGCTACGGTGGCTCACGGTATGGTAATTCGAACTTCAACGTGCACTCCCATTACACGGCGCAGATCTGCGGCGCATCCATTACCAAGTCGTTTACAGCACAATCCATTCTCCTCGCGACGCGTGAACCGTTCAGAACTAGCTCAAGAGAGATAGAACCACAGCGTTGATAGCGAATCGCGTAGGTATCGATGGCCGATTACGGTCGACGACGGAGTGGGGGTGGAAGTGGCAGCGGAGGAGGAGGAGGAGGAGGAGGAGGAGGAGGAGGAGGAGGCCACAACAACCGCAAGAGACGTTTTCAAGGTATGTCACTTGAATTTCATTGATTGATTGATTGATCATTCCATCACTTTGGACACGTGGTTAATCGGATTATCCCTCAAATAGAGGATGATGACAATGACCGACGGAACAATCACTATCACAACAACCAGCGACGCCGTTATGACCCGCCTATTCAGCACAAGCTCCGACGACAACTGCTCAGTCTCGCGGAATCGCCTATGCGTAGCGCACAAGAGGAAGCCCGGTCGATTGCGCGTCTATTGACGGAAAACTACGACAATGCGGAGGTCAAGGAGAGCTTCGTCAATCTGGTGGCTCAGATGGCGGTTGAGCAGCCGCTGAAGATGCCGTTCGTGGCCGCGGCGCTGCAGGTGGCCAACGCGTCGCTTCCTGAGGTGGTCAGCGATGTTCTGGCTAAGGTGGCGCCTTTGATCGCTGACAATATCGCGTTGGGCGAATGGCGCAATGTCAAGCTCTACCTCAAGCTACTGGCCTGTCTGCAGACATGCCTTGAGGGCAGTGGCTTGTTCCCTGTGCTCGAGGAACTGTTCAATCGCGCGGTTGAACTACAGACCAGCAGTTCGGATGACACGATTGGCACCGAACTGGTCAAAATTATCTTGCTGACTATTCCTTATATCATGAGTTCGGCTCCCGGTGAAGATCAACAGAAGGCAGCTGCCGAGCTGATGGACAAGACGGAGGTCATTGCTACCGAGCCACACGCGCTGCAGGCCCTCATTGACCCGCATCATCACAGCGAAGGTGATGAGAATGAGGAGAACGAGGAGAACAATGGCGTATCGGCTGCTAACATGAGTCTGATCGCCTTGTTGCAGAAGCAACTTCAGAGCGAGGCGGCTGAAAACTGGCCACTCCAATGTTTGCCCCGACCGTGGCTGATGCCCAAGGACCAGGCCGAGCTCCAGGAAAAGATGGACAATGCCCAGAAGCACGCGCTGCCATCCATTGCCATACCGGAAACCGTCATTGCCGGCCCTCGGCCCTTGTTTCCCGAGGTCTACTTTTCCGTCTACACTGGTCAAGAGGCTGTATCTGTGCCTCCCATCTCCGACATGGCCGCCTCTCTGATCCGGGATGCCCTCCTGGATACCATCAACCTACTGGATTTCAACCGCAATGCCGTCGCCCGTTTTCTGATTGACGTTGACTGCTACTTTGCCGACGGCACGTTCGTCAAGCGTGCCACGCCCTTCGACCGGCTCCGCGACGTAGAGGAAGGTCGCTCCACCTGGAAACCCGAGGACGTCGCCGTTGACGCCGTCTTCTCCCAGCTCTTCCAGATGCCCACGCCCGAGCACAAGCTCGTCTATTACCACAGCGTATTGACCGAGGCCTGCAAAATCGCTCCGGCCGCCATTGCGCCTAGTCTGGGTCGAGCTATCCGCTATTCGTACCAGAACAATCACCGTCTCGACCTCGAGATCTCCTACCGCTTCCTTGACTGGTTCACCCACCATCTCAGCAACTTCGGCTTCATGTGGAAATGGACCGAGTGGGTCGACGACGTCTCCTTGCCTGATCTGAACCCCAAAAAGGCCTTCATCGTTGGTGCCCTTGACAAGGAAATCCGCCTATCCTTCGCCCAGCGTATCACGGGAACCTTGCCCGATCCTTTCCATGCCCTCATCGGCCCTGAGAAAGCCCAGGATATCCCAGACTTCAAGTACAAATCTGATGACGTGCCCTTCGCTGCCGAAGGCAAAGAACTCGCCTCCATCTTGCGGAAGAAAGCCCCTGACGCCGAGATCCAGCCCGTAGTCGACCGCATTCACACCCTGGCTCTTGAGCATGCCCTGGACCCCTTGGTCTCAAGCACCGACGTCTTCGTCACGGCCATCTGCTGGATCGGCTCCAAGTCCCTCTCCCATGTCCTCGCCTGTATCGAGCGCACTAAGGATCGCCTCCTCGATATCGGCGCTGCCTCCGAAGCCGCTCGTGCTCAGATCATCACTAGCGTCATCGACTACTGGGCCGCGCACCCGGGCATCGCCATCAGCATCGTCGAGAAACTCCTCAACTACTCCATCATCACCCCCGCCTCTGTCATCGAGTGGGCCCTCGTCAGCGGACGTGCTGGCTCGGGAGGCGAAGGCCTCGCCAAGACTTGGGTGTTTGAGCTGGTGTTTCAGACGGTCGTCAAGGTGACCAGTCGCGTGCGACAGGTCTCGGATGATCACCATCATGACCATGTCTCTCCTCCTAGTGGTAACGCCGAGGAGGTGGCCAGTATGCGCGACCTGTTCAGAAACATGGATGATGCGCTCAGGAGCTGGGCCGATGGGAGTAAGGACCAGATGATGGATCCCGAGGAACCGATGGATGGAGTGGGGGGCAAGAAGGCGGAGCTGGTGCAGAGCTGGGCGAAGAGGTGGTTGAGGGTTTTTAGACGACGCGGGGCTATTGAGGAGGCGCATTTGTTGGGAATGCGCCAGGTTGTCGGGGAGACGGAGGTGGAGGCTGTGGAAGGTCAGGAGGGACAGGTGGAGGAGGAGCTGTAGCTGTAAAGTGTGCTAGTGGGAGGGGGGAAGGAGGCGGTGGTGGATTAAGTGCTATGATAAGTGTGATGTCTGACCTTTTCAGCTACTCCGATGTGTATCTCTGGGCTCGGAGGATAAGAAATAAATGTGTGCTGTTGCTGGTGCTGGGGGGAAATCAAAAGATGGACTGTGGGCTACAGGAATGTATTTTTTTGGGGAGTCTAGGGGAGGAATAGAAAGGGGTTTCTGTCACTTGTTATTATTAGGACTATTACGAAGTAGCTCGAGCATTTTTGAGAATTTTGGTGCTTGACTTGTCTTTTTGTGTGGTTGCTTTGTGTGCGTGTCTTTGATGCGCTTCCTACATTTGGCTGAGAGAACGAGGGAGGGGTGAGTTTACTAAGGTTAGTTGAGCTGGCTTTTCCTGTCGTACCCGCTTGGAGAACGGGGTTGATCATCAGCTATGGTATCTTGGGTGAAGACAAGGTATCTGGTTATGATAGCATGCGCATGGATTCACGGTAAAACAGTCTTGTTGCTAGATCGAAGATGTATGGGCTTCACTGCAAGCATTTCGAAGATTCCGGGCGGCTTTGAGAATGATCGAGTAGCGGCCACGCAGGACAACTGTGGTAGGTTAAGTATATGCAAACATACTAAGCACCTGAGACCTTGACTATGTTGACATCTATATTATCTAATGTGTTCAAATTATAGTACGCTCATCTGTCCGAAAGCAGACAGTCTCGAAACCCGTGGAAAGGTGCGCCAAATGCATCTTTTCCAGGGGTCGACCAGACGGAGCTGCATGCTCGCGAAGCTCTCTCATCGATTTCCCGCTCCGTTTCTAAGCGCCCTCCTGGGCAGGGACGCACGATCCTGTAATAAGTTTATGCCGTTATCGCTGTGGGGTCCATGGTTTCTTAGCCAGGCGAGGATATACAGTTCCCTTCTTTTTTCTAGCCTTTGCCTTTCCTTTTAAGAACGTCGCCTCGCTCGCGCTTTCTTCTGAAACCAGCCTCTAGAGAAAATTTTCTCGATGCATAGCATGCGCTCCTTACACAACAGGACAATGAGCGGTCGAGTAATTCCTGGCAGGGAAAACAAAGGCGGCATCGTGATTTCAGTTGGCGTATCAGAAAGCAGCTTGTACTGTATAAAGCGCCCCCTTCAGCGGGACGAAGATTACAATTGAGAGCTAACCTCATCAGGCAATTCAACGTTCGGGGGCTGCTGATGGAACGAAAGGTGAACCCAGGTTGGATTTTGTCTTATAAGGACCTGCGAACCGCCGTGCAAACCTATAGCAAGGACACTTGCTTTTATAAAGACCTAACTTAGGGTAAAATATATAATAAGAGAAATCCACACGACTCGCCGAGCACCGCCCGCCGCCTGAGAAGCCTTTATAAAAACATCGGCAAAGGATTTATATATTCATATACCCTGCATACAACTCGAAAATATTCATCTGCTTAGACTATCTATAATGTGCAATGGGTTGGACTACAAATACGCTGCCACACAGTCCTACGGCGAGTAAGCTAACACTGCCATGCGTCAGCAGATGGATCTTGCGTTGGGTAGATCAATCTTTCGCCGTAAAAACATTCTCAGTCGGAATAGCATGGCTCGGGGCTGTGACTATGATGACCCAGAGCACAAGGCCTAACCACTTCAGCGCCCCACAGATAGATAGATATCTTCCTCATTCTAGTTTCATTTACTGTGTGGGATGGAATAGGCAACAGTAGCGCTGCTGCCTAACGACTGTGAATAGTTAAATACCACTGGGCCCATAACGACCCATGAAGATCTTCTATCTTCATCATCGAACCGAATATACGCCGATCCCAGACCCGTTATCGTAACCACCCCAAAGTGATCACTTTGTTGAATACTACCAACAGACCGAACCCGAATCACGTCGTATACACAACCTACCTATACGAGGCCAACATTTTTCTTCTCGCCTTACTATCTTCCCACACATCATAAACCCAAATAATCCCAAAGGTGCAGAGCAAAATCACAACAAGCGTGACCACGCACCACCACCAAGGCGGATCGTTTATCTCGGCAATGTTCATACCAAAGATACTGGTTACCAGGCTGATCGGGATAAACAGGAAAGCTAGCACCGTGAGCTTCTTCGCGGAATTGGCCTGCTGAAGGCTCGCCGAGGCTTCCCGAATGCTGATCGTGCTCAGGAGCAGTTGGAACGTGTCCATGAGAAACCGGTCCGTGGTACCGATATCGTCGAGGCTTTTCTGGAACAGCACGTTGATTGTTTTCTTGTTGTTTTCAACGGCTTCTGTTCGGATCGACTTCCACTCGTCCTCGGCTCTGGAAGGGATCCAATCAAGGGTGTACCTTATGTCTTTGCGCATGGACATCAGACTTTCGCGCAATTTGTGGAGACTGTCGGTCGCCGTCTGCGTCTTTTTGGGGTCGCGGATATCTCTGAACGAGATGGATGCAATTTTTTGATCAACCCGGAGGTGATTGAAGCTCCGGGTTGATGCGGCGATGAGATACAGCGTCAACAGAGGAGATACGCTTTGCTCGGCCAAGGAGCGGCGTTGCCACCCGTGACTAACGAACTCTCTTAAGTTCCCGAGTAGCGAATATTTTGTGCTTTCAAATAACTTTGGCAAGACTAGACCCCCGTAACTGTTGGACAGCGGCAGCCGAAGCGTATATTCCGCTTCTACTTGGGTTCCGTTGTGGTCTCGCCAAGCAGCCACTGGTGCATCCACAAGGAGAACATCTGCTCCCAGTCAGCTTCATGCAGCCTTATTGAATTCTTTCGCCGAGAAGAACCGTATGTTAGCGGCCCACGTACAGCATTTCTCGTTAAGTCTCCGGTAAGAAATGCACGTGTATATATTCCAGCACCTATACTGCACCTCATAATTCATCGGCCGCTCGATGAAGTTCGCCGTGTTTTCGGGTCTTGCTAGGAGCCAGCTCGGCGCCGAAGTCCTGCATTCCAGGATCCCACTAACATGCCACGAGTCCCAAGATGAGCCCATGGGCGTCTCTGGCTCATCAACTATATCAGCCTCTTCGCCAGTCAACCGCCAGCGCCTTTTGCCACTGCCAAAAACGGCTTCCCAGGGAGAAGAGCCTTGGAGTTGGAGATCGTGGCCGCGAAAAAAAGCGTCTGGAATGTCCAGGTCTTCTTTCATCACGTTTTCCCATTCTGGAGTGATGTTTTCGATTATGAGTGCGGTGGCTTCGCTCTGGGTTAGCGATAATCGGATGTTGGAGAGAGGGAGGGGGTTTTGCCCTGTGCTGATGCACATGGTTGCTTTCGTTGAGGCGTCCCGACTCATTCTCGTCTAAGTGTATGGAAGAATGCGCTCCAGGCGTGTGTTTCATTGGTAGCTCTTATTCTACCAGTGCGGAGCGCGCACCCGAGCTGGTGATAGACAGGATCCGACCAGTTCGCAAAGCGGAAGATTTCCTGTTTGATTCTCAGATGAATAGCATACAGAAGAGCAGGCTACAGAGGAATAAAACCGTTTCTGACCCCTCTCTCCAGATTTCCCGCCATGTAGAAAGGTGGGCCATGTGCGGCTCTTCATCTCGTGCATAAATATGCAGCCACGCCCGTGCCCATAGCCAATGAACCTCAGGGGAAGACAACGTCGTTGAACTCGACCCATTTAGCGGGAAAATAGTTGTCAAGAGCATGGAAACACCACCGGCATGCACTCTTTTTGTTGGTATCGCAAGTGCGTACACATGGGTGTGTTTGGTAATGATTTTGATGTGTGTTGAAGAAGACTAATTACATGCAATTGGTGCATCATGCACCTAATTATCCACCGCTGCTGCCTATTGCGGTGATCCGCTATCTCCATCGTTGTTGCCCAGATTGCAAAACCTTTCGAGGGATATCTTCTCCCACGACGTCGACCCCACTCAGCACCACAGTTCAAGAGGGGGGAAAGGGGGGGGAAGAGCTCGATATTGCTAGTATTTCACGACCCGGGGCATGAAAGGCGAGTTCTTCCAAATGGCTTGCAAGCGCAGTCATCCATACGGGAACCGCTGATAACAACAATCAATGCCTCCCCACCTCCTCCGTCACCAAGTGTGAAGCCGAGCAGACGGAAGCCGCCTATATGCACTGACAAGGAATACTTGCCTCAACTCGTACCCCGCCGTCGCATGGGTTTCTTACCTGGCACAACGTCTAGGCCTAGACGGCTAAAGGCAGCGGCGCGCGCCTTCAATCATAGGGTTCCGATTTGGCTTGACCTGGGATGCGTGATCAGTAGGCAGGGTCATGGCCAAGACGTCTCAGAATTTGCAGATAAGGATGATAAGCCATGTTAAGCAAATAGCGGGGTTCGTATCCCCACCAAAACACATAGATCTACTATGCGGTTGAACTTTGATCTCTTCCCCTTTTCTACTTTGCGCATCTACTAGATAGAAATGCCGGTATCCCAGTTGCATTTTATGTGGTCAGCCGATAGGCGGGTGCAACAAGGGCTGCTATGTATGGATATGATCAAGCGATTAACTCCTGAGAAGAGAGAGGAATAAGAAGGCTGCCATCTGGCATGGGCAGCCCGACTATGTACAGGATCCTGACCGCACATATGCTACCCCCGGGCCAACCCCCATTCGATATCGCGTTCGGTCCCGGACTTAACCATCTACTGTGTACACAGGCCAATAACCTGAGCCCATAGCACCGCGTTACGTTACACAGCGTGGGCACGTCTCAGCTGCACCAGACTCGAAGATTCGACGAAGCTTACTGATTGAGACCCAGAAGCGTATAAGGAAAAAACACAATACAAAGAAAGTTACAGCAGCCCAACAAAAGTTCCGAGCATTTTGGGTTGAGCACCCATCATACAAGATAAGTGTTTCACTATTTCCCTCGCAACATTCCTAGAAATGATTTGAATTGTATGAAACTGGAGAGTTAGATGCATAAAAATTAGGGCTATCGAATGATTTCAACGTTATGTCCCCAGGTATTTTGTGCACCACCCTTTGGCATCAATTACAGCTTGCAGCCTTCTGCTCAAAGACTCCACCGAGTTGTTTAACACCCTACTCACAACTGATTATGACACACCAACAGCGGCCTACCGTAAAAGGCTCAGTGCGTTTTTGGTTCTTAGAATTTTTGAAAGCTTAGAACACCTCTCGCAAAACTTTTCTTTTAGAAGTTTGCACAGCGTTTGAGGTCAGGCGGATATGGAGGCCACTCTACCAACTCAAGTGAGTTCTCCTTTGCAATCTCGCACAGCCAATCTTGGACTATAGGTGTTCTATAAGTTAAGGCATCGTCTTGAGCATATAAAGTTCTGAGCTCTATGACTGTTGGCAAAGTTTCCTGCAATGAATGTGAAATAGAACGTCTCAAGGCTCCTCCTCTTATATACTAAGGGTCTCCAGTTAAGACGTCTAGTGTCTAACATGGATCAAAAGAGACTGCATCGAAAACATTTAAGAATGACGGGTTAGCTTCCCTTGAAATTACACATTCCATTTATCCGGTCGTTCGTCCTTGGGATATGTGAGAAATAAGCCCTAAAACCAGGTGGGTAAAAGCTCACTACACAGCAAAACGCACACTTATCGCGCTTACGATCACCACGGACAGTTGTGGTCTCGTTTGCAAAAGCACATTGTTTTCAAAAATCCAGCTGGTTGGTTAATGTATCTTGCAAATTGCAGCCTCTTTCTCGCAGTGGTCCCGGATAATTTGCGCCAGCTCATAGCCCTGTACAGTAGTCGTTATTTGGGCCCAATTGGGCTGGTGGCGGCGGCGGTGTTGAAGGCAGTGCAGAATGGGGTGATGTTCGGATGGTCGCAATATTGCGGTGCGCGGGGTCCAAATTCTCAGAACTTTTGTCTACCTACTATACCTCGTGCATTTACTAACTAGACAGCAATGCCAACCTATCTGGTTGCTCTCTCACAGATAGACCCCAGCCTTGCGTGTCTGCTAGTTCGACTAGATTAAGCTAGAGCGAGCTCAACCATCACGGGAGAGTTCTCTATCCTTACTGTCGAGGAGAAGGCTGTGGACTCCAAAGCAAAACCATGTTTCGAGCAATCGAGACTTGATTCGCTCGGCGTATGACAGGCATGTAATGAGTTGCACAGTAGAGGATTGATATTGAACCACAATCTGATAATCCAGCGCGTAAATAAGTCATGTTTTAAAGAAAAGACGCGTCCCTGTATGACTGACGATTATTCGAAAGCTTGTTACATAGAGCGTTGCTGAAACCCATATCTCTAAAAACTCTGGAAGTCAGAGCTGTCGGAAGCACATGATATCTATAGAATAGGAACAGGAAGGGCATTCGGAGCATGGTATATGTGGTGAATCACCCACAAAACAAACTCGATTTTGAGGGCAGCGCTTTTGTTGCACGGCAGCGTGGCGCCTCGGGATTTCGTGGCACTAGAAACACCTGATAGCTTAAAATCCCAACTCACATCCACATGTCTGTGCCTCGCTGCGATCTTGATTCGAGCAGGACTACATGGCTAGTCCCAAGTGTCATTAAGACAAAGCATTTATTTCAGCGTTCTATTCCGAGCCTGTGTGAAACGTAACGGGGAAAGGGAAAAGTGGAGACGTAACGAGGGGAGGTAGTAGGCGTGATGATAAGACACCGTAGCAACTCAAACGTTCCAATCACATCAAAACACCACTCCAAAAAGAAAAATTCAAAAGGACTGTTCTCGTCTGATTCTGGGTCTGAATCTTCAGGGAGGTCGCATTCTTATTCAGTCCTTTCTCTATCTAGGCTAGCTTGGGTATTTATCCCCCCCAGGTCTTACCGAGAGAAAGTGGGATGGATGGATTTGCTCATCAAGCTTCCTCCGTATCTCCGAATGCTTGTCTAAAAAGTTTCATCTGAGCACTCTTGTTTTTAGACAGGCTTTCGGAGAGACGGGGGCAGCTTTTACTGTCGGACTGTGTGCTCGCTTGGAGCAAAGGGTCGGGAGGGGGACGGAAAATCGTGTCCATTAGCCATGGTATTGTAGATGAGGGCAATTTATTTGACCAGATACGCGCATGGATTTATGATAAAACAGCCGTGTTACCGGATATATATGGGTTTCACTGCAAGCATGTCCAAGCTTCCGGACGACTTCAAGAACGATCAAATAGCGGCCATGCAGTCCAAGTATGGTGGGCGAGCATATGCAATACCGCTAGACATGGGGGACTTTGGCTACTTGGATATCTGTATTAAATGTGAGGGATCAAAACCGAGTCGCACTTGGCAATTTCTCCACCAAAATGCTTGATCCTAAGGCCGAACAATTGCGAGCCGACCACACCAATTAGGGATGTTCAAGCCGAGAAACCGACATTAATTGACTCGAACTACAACATGCTTTCAATCGGGCATCTTAGTAAGAAATGGCCAAGTGCGACTTAATTTTAACCCCTCACTGGTATCTACAGTGGTTGAATTGTAGAGTGTCTCCGTCTGTCCGAAGGTAAATAGTCCCAACCCCACGAAAAGGTGCATTTCACCAGACGCTGGTTCAAGGTCTGGCGGGTCCCTTGTAAACACTTCCTTGTTGTGTGGTGCGAAGTCGACGCCGACCGGTGTCGATATCGTACGAGGCGGTAGTGAGTGTTTGGACGGAATACACCCCAGAGGCGATGCTATGCTCTTGGCAGCTGCTTTTTCTAACCACATGGGTTGAGTAGATAGCATCATTTCTTCACTTTGGGTTCACTGGCTGCGAGTGCAGGCGTGGCTGCATGTTTCATGCATAAGATAGAAATCAACGCCCGTGATCTATTAACCAATTGGTCTTTCGCGCCACCTAGCAGCGCTTGTTTTTCCTATAGGCTACCTATACCCTTGAGAGTCGCACTTGGGCCGCATTTACACAATGGCGAAAATTTTGGAGAGGGGAAGCAGGGACGTCTTGTTAACAAGCTGTGTTTTGAAAGAGCTCACTCTGCCATCCACCCTTCAGCCGAGAATGAGAGAGGAAGACCTCCGCCTTGCAAGCTGCCCGTGAAGCTTTCTATAGCCATATCCTTTGGCTGGAGCACATAACAAGTGCCGACAGAAAGAGAGCTACTACCGCTGTATACCCACTGTTCCTACAAAGCCTGTTCTCAGTATAGTTCTCAAGAATGAGCCAGGGAGCCAGAACGAGAGCATCTCTGTGCACCAGCAGGGGGTCAAAGTCCATCCTCTTCGCTGACATCAAATCATGTCTGACCCAGACTGAGGCCGCTGTACTCATAGTCGAAAACATCACTCCAGAATGGGAGACCGCAATGAAAAACGACCTAAACATTCCCGACGCCTTTTTTCGCGGCCACGATCTCTGGCCACAAGGCTTTTGCCCCTGGGAAGCCGTTTTTGGCAGTGGACGGAAGCCTTGGCGCTTGACTGAAGACGAGGCCGATATACCTGATGGGATAGCGACGTCCACGAGCTCGTCTTGGGGCTCGTGGCATGTCAATGGAATTTTAGAATGCAGGAATCCACATTCAGATCTGCCCTCAATGGCGCCGGAACGCGTAATCACGACGAACTTTATTGAACGGTCGCTGCACTATGAGAACCGATATGCGAGCTGGAATCTGTGCATGTGCATTTCGTACCGGAAACTCAACGAGACAAGTTGTACGTGGACAACTCAACAACGGTTCATCTTGTCGAAAGTTTCCAATGACGCTGCATAAAGCTGACCTGAGGCAGATATTTTGCTCGTGGATGCACCAGTGACTTCTTCGCCAGCCAAGGACACCAAATACCGTCCCTACTTAGGATTTATGCTTCGACTACCGGTATCCAGCAGTCGCGAGGGTCTAAGTCTGCCAACGCTGTTCTGTAACACAGAATACTCCCCTATTCGACTGCTTAGACCAGTTCTTCAGCCATGGGTGGCAGCGCCGTTTCTTGAGCAAGCAAAGCCTATCTCCTCAAACCATGCTCGATCTCATCGTCGTATCAACATGGCGTCTCAATTACCGCCGGGTCGACCAAACGATTACGAAAATTTCGTTTAATGATATCCATAACCCCGAAGCGGCCGACCGGGCAACCGACTCTCTCCACGAACTGTGGGCAAGTCTGATATTCATACGCAAAGGCGTAGAACACGCTCGTCGACGGGCTCCCTCCGAAGTCAAGGACGAGCTGAAGCACGTTCAAGAAGAATCCAATGAAAATGACGAGTACCCGCTCGCCGCGCCCGGCCGCGTGTTCCAGGACATCCTCGACGACGTCGGCACCACGGAACGGTTCCTCATGGACACTTTCCAGATACTCCTGAGCACGATTAGTATCAGGGAAGCCAAGAACAGCGTTCGGCTAGCCGATTCTGCAGAGGTCCTCACAATGGTAGCTTACCTATTCCTCCCGACCAGTGTGGTGACCAGTTTCTTCGGCATGAACCTTGCTGAGATCAACGGCTCGCGTTTCGGTCTGAAGGTGTACTATATCACGCTTTTTCTCATCATAATCGCCACTAGCACAGCAGTGCCTCTCATTAGGTCATACAAGAAATACGGGAAGGTATTACCAACTCTTAAATTCATGCTAAGGGGGGTGGGAAATTGGTTCAGGTTTTGGTCACTTGCAATCGGAGCTCTGTTCAGCTCGTATCATACGCGAGTAGATAGCCTCCGCTCTTCAGCGTAACAACACGTAGAATACAGGTACCTCGCCTCAGGTTAAGTCGTGGCAGCTTCTTGCACTCCATTCAATTTTCTCTCTGTTGCAGGCCAGAGCAGCAGCAATAGCAAGTATGTCGTTTGCTATCAAATTGAGAGGCGCAGCGAATGCCATACACATCTTTTTTTTGGGCCGTCGAACAAGGGTGTTAAGAGAGCAGCTTGTATATTTGCCTTGCGTCGTCGAGCGAGGATATCGAAAGCGGCAACCAAATCTACATCGCGTCGTTGTCGTCGTCGAGCGAGCGTGGATGTTGGAGCAGCAGCAGTACAAACGTCCAAGCCGTGTCGTTCAAGTCAGTGTATAGATAGGGAGGCGAGCGCATCTGAGTACGGTAGGTAGCACCGTCAGGCGAGGATTCACATAATGGCCGGCCACGAGACAGGAAAGGTATCTTCAGCCCCAGGCCGCTATACTACGAAGCAATTCAGTCGTGCGGACTTGCTCCGAGTACGAACGTCCAGCATTGAGAAGCAATCGGACTGGCCTACGGTACTAAGCTGATCTAGATTATGACGAGGCATCAAAAATCCGCCAGTTGCGCCAGAGGGTTAGCAACGGGCTTACTCTAGCCCCGTCTCTCCAAATCAACAAATCCGCAACTGGCAACTATCTGATTATGACGGTTGGGTAGCCCTGTCAGGCACACTGCTGACGGTGCGGAACGATACAGGGCTCGTGGTAACGAAGGGTAATGTCAGACTCAGCATCCACAACTGGATTCCAAGTCAGGATCAAGCAATGTCCAGTCCGGCAGAATCCAGAATCGCTCGATTTGGTGTATCTTTCAATAGCAAAATGGGTGAGCCGGTGCGCCGGTACAATGTGATAACCATCGCGTGGTGTGGCATCTACCGTACCTGGCATCGCTGGGCATGTCGCCGTCAGGGCCCACGATGATGCTGTCTCGCACCCCCAATTTGGGAAGTTCCACCGGCATGTATATGCCCGCTTGTGGTCCCACAGCGGTGGAGCTGTTAATCAGACTCTAAATAATGATGCTGGTACGATTACAGCTAATTCGTACGCGATTGGTTGGTAGCTGACGTTGATAACACATGATGATGATGATGATGATGATGATGATGATGATGATGAAGCTAGTCACAGAGGCATAGACCACCTATATCCTCCCTCAATTATGGGTCTCTCAATGCATCATTCGATGCATTCCTCAGCCTACCAACAGGCTGCAATAGATTACGACTCGCCCTGTCTGTTTGCCGTAGCATGTAAATCAGACAAACTATATCAGGCAAGGATAAATTGAAGACTGATTACGTAGGTATGACCAAAAACAATCTACGATCCCATTCTATCATCCCACACAAATGAGTGTAGGAGTATTCCTCGCGACCGGGCAGACCAGTACATCGGGCAAAAGCTTCACGTGTTTTACCCGTGACTTGAATCGTACGAGGTAGTATAGACCAGATCGCGCACGACAGCGGCGACAACATGGTAGGAACGGGGTCGCGAAGACGGTGATGTTGGATTTCGTGAACTTGCCTTATTGTCTTTTCCTTCCTCTGTCTAGGCTAATCTGGGTATTACCTCTCTCCCCCTCCTCCTTAACCAATCCCAACCTCCAACCACTGTATTTACAACACTCCCCCATTCAAACGCCGCCATCACTCCCTTTACAGCCAGCGAGCGCAACCAATGAAAAAACATGATAATTAGGCCCAAACCCCCAGCGAAAATTTCTACAACGCAATCCGACAACCTAGAACGCTAGCCTACCAACCAAACCTTATCGTGGTGTCCAGATAACAAAAGAAACCGTACCATCCCAAACCCAATTGTAGCGCAACAAAACAATAAACAAGAGTTAATATCAATAGACAGACAGAATAAAACACCTCCGTTCTATCCTATCCTATCCTACCCTACCCTAACCTATCTAATCAACTCCATCATCCTCCCCATCCTCCCTCCTCGGCAAAACCGGCATCTCCAACCCTCCACCTAACCCCGACCCCGACCCCGACCCCGAACCCGAACCCGTAGGCGTCGACAACCCACTAACAACCGGGGACCGGCTAGTCGAAGGAGGTTTTCTCAATAAGCCGCTCGCCCCGCTCTTCGCCCAGGCCCCGTTTGTGACCAAATTGAGGGCATGGTGTTCTTTTTCCTTCTCCTCCCTCGCCACATCTTCCTGTCTCTGCTCCCCGTCGTGACCCGCCGCCCCGTCCACGCTCACAGACGCCATGTCGTCATCTTCATCGTCATCGTCATCGTCATCATCATCCTCCACATCCACGCCCAGGGGACTCAGTTTGCGCATCGAGACCGAGCTCGGCGGCTCGTCGACATATAAATTTGGATCGCGGCCGAGTACCCGGTCAGCCTTGGATAGAGTGGCTCCTCTTCCTCCTCCTCCTGCTGCTGCTGCTGCTGCTCCTCCTCCTCCTCCTCCTCCTCTGCTTCCCGGAGTCGGCATCGTAGGCGAGTAGGGCGAGGTGGACGGATCAGGCGACGCAACATGATGCCTCGTAGTCCCCACGGAGAACTCACCGTAAGGAATGGTCGGGATAAAGTTGGGCGTCGTATCTGTTCCCCAGCCAGCGGCACGTTCGCGCTGGCGCTGCTCGTCTCGCTCGCGGGAGATGCGGTCGCGGACGGCGAGCCATTTGGGGCTAGGCTCCCAGGACCAGCCGTTGCCGGTGGTGTTGGGGATGGGGAGGAACCAGAGGAGCGGGGAGGGGCCGAAGAGGTGGAGGAGGTTGCGCTTGGGACCGAGGTCGAAGGCGTTGGGGAGTTTGTCGGAATCCTGCTCGTCGAGGTACTCTTCGTAGCGCTTGCGGGCGCGATGGCGCTCCAGCTCTTCGTAGGTCATGTGAGAGGGCGGCGGGGACGGGGCTGTCGATAGAGACGGCGCGTCGTAGGAGTAAGGACTGCTGCCGTGGTGGTCCATACTACTGCTCATGCCCATATTCATATTGCTGCTGTCCATGCTGATGCGGACCTCGCCTTCTTCGGGTCGCGTGACACCAGGGAGAGCGTTGGCGTGGATATCGTAGAGCTGCTGACCGTATTTGGGTAAGGCGAGACCTTCGCCGCGCTGTTGGGCCATGAACTGATGGCGCATAGATTTGCGCAGGGGCGACAAGTAGCGCGTCTTTTCCAGACACTCAATCGTCGTCTGGCCGCGACTGGCCAGCAGAATATGCCAGGTGGTGAAGGCACCCACCACTAGCCCAATGATCCCCGCAATCACCGCCAACATGATGTAGTTTACCGGCATCAGCGTCTCCACATATTGCGTCTGGCTCAGCAGCTCCGCATAGACCCAGGCGCCCGAAACTGCCAGCGAGAAGAAGCAGAATAGCGTCGTGTAGACAAGGAACAGCAGGAAAGCCTTGTGGTTGCGCAGGCCAATGCAAGTGGCCAGCCACGGACAATGATGGTCCATCTTGAGCACGCAGCGGCGACATGTGCTGCAATGGTGCGCCCGGTCCGGTTTGCGCATCTGGCATTTCTTGCAGAACCGCACCTCGCCTGTCGATTTCACCGTGAACGAGGTCGCAGCCGGCGGGGCCACCATCGGTAGTGCCGCATAGCTGCCATTGTTGGTGCTGGAAATCGTGGTGCCGGGGTCCGTGAACACTGCTGTTGTGTACGACCAGTTGAGGAGGAGGTAGAGCACTATGCCCCCGAGAGAGGTTTTTGTCCCTGCATCATTCCACCGTTAAGCTATCCATTCTTCAAACTATTTAAAAACAGCAAAACATAACATACCTATCCACTCCACCTTGGACGCGCTCCCCCCAATCTTGACCACCACCCAGACCGCCCACGTGGTCACGCCATATACGAAAGCCAGCGGCAGCACAGTAAAACAGCCACAGCAATACCGCTCGAGTCGGCGCGCCCAGCGACGTGCCATGATGTCGGGAGAAGCGCAAGATTCGCGGTCTTCTGCCTCTGCGACTTCCATGGAACAAAGCTGGCAGGCAGGAAGTTTACAAATCGGGATCGGTAAGCTCCGGTGGTGGAGCAGGAACGCGGCGTTGTTTTTTTATTTTTCAAACAAATCAAAATAGAAAAAGGAGCTCGGTGTAGGCTTGCCGGGCCTAGTCTAGATGCTGCCCTGTAGTAAATGAGACAGGGTAGAGATGTCGGTACTGCTATGTTTAGTGGTATCATGGACAGGTAAATTAGATGTGTCTCTGAGGCAGAGCACGAGGCGCGAACCGGGCTGGATTACGGTACGGAAGCGCAGGGTCAATTCCTGTCGTCTGTCTCGTTTTTTGAAGAGTGAGGGAAGGGGCAATATTTTTAGTAGCATTGACCTCCTTCGACTCCGTTTCTGTCTGTGAACCTGGCTTGCTTTACTGTACCAGGCAGCCGCACGCAAGATAACCATACCAGTACGAAGTAGTTACCACGTTCCCTCCAAATCAACCGCGAAAACAGAATAAAGGGAAAAAGAAACAATTGAGGATGCCACGTCGTGGAGGAGCTCACTTCATGACAGGGGGGGACCGGATCTGGGATCTGGATCGCAAAAGAATAGTTACATGGGGATCGTGAAGAATCCGGACAGGGTCCATTTGTTTGTCAAAAACGAGGAAAAGCTCGGACAGATTCTGGGCTTCGGGGCTTGACAACGCCCTGTCAGGGTCAAATGAGGCTTGCTGTGTCACCAGGCACGCCCTACGAATCAGATCAATGCTCAGCAGGGGCGCAAGAAAAGCGGGCGACTTGCCAATGCTTAACTCCACTAGTTCCAACGGCACCGTACCGTAGAGCAGGAGCTTTGAACTCCATTCTTGAACGTTCCCCTGAATCACTGCACGAACGATCAGCCTCGAAACAAATCTAGCAGTCTTTTCTGAGAACCTCTTCATATCATGTCTCTGAACAAATCAAAGTTTGTCTTTTCTTTCTCGCGATTCGATTTTCAGATCTCAAGACGACTATCATGTACAGCGACCAGGCCCAGATCTCCAGATCTCCAGATCTCCACGTCTCCACTTGACACCGTCCATGCAGTTGATGCGCCTGTACCGCACGTATCATCGTCGCCATCACCACCCTTCATCCGTGTCTGTCCTGTCCTGTCCTGTCCGGTCCTGTGCACGTACACCCTCCCTTAACAAAAACAACCCGACAACTACATGCGTTCCCTGCTTGCTTCCGCCGCCCTACTATATCTATCGCGCAACGCAAGACCAATGATCATACACGAGAAGGACTCGATCTCCTCTCCCCTACCTTTCCTTTTCCCCCCTTACAACCCCCGCTCACCGCAAGCAAGCAAGCGTCTATCATATTTTAGCGCAATCCACCCATCCGCCGAGCATCCCTTGGGCTCGGCCGACAAGGCCCGGATGACAAACCCGAGCTGAGCGAAGTGCCACCATATACCATTCACTGGGTTGGGTTTGGGTATTCGTACGCGCGCACGCGTATGTGTAAGCATGTTTCGAGTCCTGGCCGACAATAAAAGACCAGGAGAAAAGAAGGAACCGGAACGAAAAAAACATCACGGTTCGAAGATGGTTGCTGGTACAAATTTCAAATTATCGAGCTTTTAAGGAGGAGGGGAGGGTATGTGTGTCTAAACGATGGATTAGAAGGGGATGTTGGGGGTTCCTGCCGCTGCGCCAAGGGCTTCTTGTTGTTCTTGAACCTCCTCGCCGCCGCCTTCGATGGTTAAACTGAGGCCGAGTTTTGCTTGTTGCTGCAGGGGGGATGACGGTTAGCAGCCAGTACTGGGGAGTATGGTCTATAATCAGAGGCGGAGGAAGGCAGAAAATGGGGGCGGAGAGAGAGAGGAAAAGAGAAAGAGAAAAGACCTACAGTAACATGATCCATTTCAGCGCCAAACGACATGGTAACAGTCGGCGCAACCCTCTTCTCGAGCAAACAACTCAACTTCCCCTTGGAATCAAACTGACCCCGGAAAACAGACATGCGGAAATCGTACTTGGCGCCAATCGTCGTCACGCCCTCCTTCTGCAAGCCGCCGCCCATGACGCCCGGGTTCCCGACCAGCGACATGGTCATGTCAGCACCGACCTGGCACTTGTCGGACAATTTGCGCCAGTAAGTAGCATTGAGAGTGCCTTGAGCCGGCAGGATCTGGCCCGAGGCAATCCAGTCGTCCGCCCTATACCTGGCGACGTAGGACAGCATAGCTTCGGGGGGCTGGTTGAGGGCGCTCCGCTGCCATACTGTGTCGAGACCTAAGGCAAGCCGTTTAGTCACCGACTGCAGGTGGCTACCCATGTAGATTCCCGTGATGCCGCCGTCCAGCACTGAGGGACTTATCATCTTGAGCGAAGTGGTGAAGTCGGCGCCGGTGTACTCGTGTTCTAGCTGCACCATATCCTGGGCGCCTAGTTGGATGTTGGTCTTGGTGATTAAACCGTCCATCCATCGCCAATTGAATCGCGTAGTTAAGGAACCATCACTATCCATACTTCCTTGTAGAAACATCTGTTTTTTTTTGTGTTTTT